>JAMKCH010018044.1:0-127866 GCA_023653785.1 Ophioderma brevispina
TTTACAGATGGCACAATCTGTGGTATGGGTGTACATGTAATAGGGGAAGCTGTCTCCAAAGTAACCCATGGTGTTGAAATGAACTGTTTTCAAAGCCAGGCCATATTGAAAACTATGGTTGTTTGGAGAACCTGATATGAATGAATAAAGGACTATGTCCTACGCACGATGTGATGCAATTGGCAAACCTTTGTCTTGTCCCATTCTTTGTCCGTGGACAATCCTATCAGCAATTGGATTGTAATATTCCCCATAACAGCTCCCCAGATTTCGCTTGGGTCGACGAGGCAATTGAGATTAAGTATCTTGACCAGGGACACAAACACGTTGACCACAATGGGGCACAAACTCCCGATTTTAACGGTCTAATGGTCATGAGTCCTGCACTTTTCCCACTAGACCACACATGCTCTAAAATCAATCACAGCAATCACATAAGTTCCACTGTGATCATGTAAGTTCCGTTTTGACCAATTGGCAAGTAGTACTCATGGAGTTCAACATTTATTCAACCACAAAAAAAAAAGAAATGCTATATCGCAAAATGCAAATTTCAAATATTTTTCAAATCACTGATAGTGTCTTTAATTACAAGATGCATTATTAAGCTGGCCCCCAAGAAATAGGTTTAAATGGGAGCAATAAGCATCTATAGGTAAAATTAGACTGACAGAGGAAGTTGTTGTGGGGCAAAAAAAAGTAAATAAGATGATTTTTTTCTTGCTATGATGCAAATAATGATGCAGTACTTTAAATACACTAGGTTTAAGCTCTGCATTTTTTCCTAATGGCTGCATTTGGCAAGAATGTGTTTGATGTATCCGACAGTTGAAAATAAAATATGGGAATTTTGTAATTGTTATTTTATACAAACTATAATTCCTGTTTAGTTCAATTTCCATTAGGTCCAATCCCACATAGTCCAATACCACTTAGTCCAATTTCTTGGTCCAATTTCCATTCGATCCAATTCCAATTTGGTTCAGTTTCTATAGGTGTGTTTCTATTGGGACCTATTTTCCGGTTTAAACCAGAAAAGGGATTAACTTGGCTCAATAGAAAACAGCCATCCTACTGCATTTTCTTGCTTATACCGATGAAAGTTTCCACCGGTATTTATCCTTTGGAAGGATAATGCCAGAGAAATTATCCGGTTAACGCCAATAGAAACACACAGCGTTCCGATAGAGTGCACATACCGGCTAAAGACCTGAAATTGATGCCACGTGATCACAGTAATTGACCCCCGTCTCAGTAAGCGCAGCGATGTTGACGTTAGTAACCAGGGTGTAGCAACGCATTTTGTCAACATAACGATTCTCCGTCGCCGTCTTACTTTTTGGTGCGTGATTACATATCTCTGTAATATACCTCATGATCCTTTTCTGCCTATCACGAGGTGTGGCTGGGCTTGCAGGAGAATCATTTACCAATGAATTAAAACTCAAAATTGGCATTAGACTAAGGACATTTGCTCTTCCCGCCATCTTTGATCTGACAGTTCGGCGAGGTCACGGCCCACAATACAACGCGGTTGACCTGTGCAGATGCCCTTTAGCTGGTAAAGTCACAGTCCGTGACGGCCGGTCACATTTTCCGGAAAACGCTGCTTAATAGAAACTTTGCACAATTGTTTATTCTCAGTATCAACCGGGCTATTCCATGTCAACACTCGAGATGTGCACCGCAGCATGTCATGGATTTTTTTCTTTTTTGGTGTGATGATAGATATTGATGAGAAATGAAAACCCCGAAATTTTGAGCTTCATACCGCCTTTTGTTTTCCCGCAGGAGCATTCAGAAATTTAGGGGGGTCACCATCAAAAATGCTGTGCGATACGAAAGACAATTTTGAGAGGGCCATAAACTTGTAATGGAACCCTCCCCAACTTTGAAAGTCACTATCTGAGGGATTTTTTTGGTGTAGAATTCCAAATTGGCATAAAAAATGTGATCGCTCCCTTTCTTTTAACAAAGTATTTGGGTGTAAAAATGCCAATATCTTTCAATCTGGGGACCAAGTTTGGGGGGTCAGAACTCCGTAAAGTAAAAATATTTATTAATGTCCATTTTCTTGTAATGAGTCACACTGCAGGACTTTGATCAGTACCATAATAAGCACATTAGGTAAGTAATAAGTGAGTTACGGACTATTGACAAAAATACTAATTTTGCAATTGGACATATATTGGCCCCCCTAAAAATCAATGTTGACATACGACATCACACCTCTACTTCAGATATGTTGAAGATACATCATCAAAGAACTATTCTTGAAAGAACCAGCTTGGTGTCTTGATGTCTTCATTGTTTTCAGCACAAGACACTTTTGCTGATATCCCATAGAATGTATATGGTGATATACACTGTGCATGTACAATGACCTCTGGGGTCACATATACCTTTGTGTGTAAACTTTGAGTGTGTATTTTTGTTGTGAAAAAATAAAGTCACCAAGCTAGTTCTTTCAAGAAAAGTTGTTTAATGATGTATCTTCAACATATCTGAAGTAGAGGGGTGTTGTCGAATGTCAACATTGGTTTTCAGGGGGGTCAAATGTGTCAAAAAAGTACAATTACCATTTTCAAGGGGCTGTACCTCACTTACTACTTTTCTAATGTGTTTGTAATTGTATTGGTTTAAAGTTCTACTACTGTAACTCTGCTTGACCAAAAGATGGGCAATAAAATTTTTCTTACTTTTGGAGTTATGACCCCCCAGATTTGACCCCGAATGAACAAAGGCGTATATTTAGACCTCATTAACTCTAAAAGTAAACACGCTATGAACTTCCTGATGCCAGATTTGAATTCTACACCAAATATTACCCATAGATAGCGATTTTCAAAGTTGTGGAGGGCTCAATTATTAATCTGTGACCCTCTAAACATTGTCTTTCACATTGGGCGGCACTTTTGATGGTGACCCCCCTAAATTTCCAATTGCTCTAGCAGGAAAATGAAATGGACTATGACGCTCAAAATTTCAGGATTTTCATATCTCATCAATGTCTACCACCACACTTAAAGGGAAAAAAATCCACGACGTGCTGCGGTGCACATCTCGAATGTTGACATGGAATGGGCCAAAAATCTGTGGGTATTAACTCCACAAATGTATCGGAACTCCAATGGAAATACCGCATGGACGGTGTACGAAAAATGAACACGGACTATGTGTAAATAATGCATGAAGTAAACGTCGTAAATTCGAAGCCTTCGCACTGTTAATCGCAAGTGGTTTTGTTTTGATTGAGCCGAGTTTTGATAGCTACGATGGCGCCTCGGGCGAAAGAAGTTGAGGGGTCTTACAAACATTACGGAAGTAGAATTTAGATAATATTTTCGACATGAAGAAAGAAACGATAGACGGTACCACCTTCGTGGTCAAATTGATTTGTAAACTATGCACGAAACTTGTTCAAAGAAATGAAAGGTGCCGGGGAATTTTTTTTTTTTTTTTTTTTACACTGTGCATGTACAATGACCTCTGGGGTCACGTATACCTTTGTGTGTAAACTTTGAGTGTGTATTTTTGTTGTGAAAAAATAAAGTCACCAAGCTAGTTCTTTCAAGAAAAGTTGTTTAATGATGCATCTTCAACATAACTGAAGTAGAGGGGTGTTGTCGAATGTCAACATTGGTTTTCAGGGGGGTCAAATGTGTCAAAAAAGTACAATTACCATTTTCAAGGGGCTGTACCTCACTTACTACTTTTCTAATGTGTTCGCAATTGTATTGGTTTAAAGTTCTACTATGTAACTCTGCTTGACCAAAAGATGGGCAATAAAATTTTTCTTACTTTTGGAGTTATGACCCCCCAGATTTGGCCCCGAATGAACAAAGGCGTATATTTAGACCTCATTAACTCTAAAAGTAAACACGCTATGAACTTCCTGATGCCAGATTTGAATTCTACACCAAATATTACCCATAGATAGCGATTTTCAAAGTTGTGGAGGGCTCAATTATTAATCTGTGACCCTCTAAACATTGTCTTTCACATTGGGCGGCACTTTTGATGGTGACCCCCCCTAAATTTCCAATTGCTCTAGCAGGAAAACAAAATGGACTATGACGCTCAAAATTTCAGGATTTTCATATCTCATCAATGTCTACCACCACACTTAAAGTCTGACTCAGAGATTTCAAAATATTATTATTTTGTTTAATAATGAAAAATAGTCAACTAGAACTAAAGATAGTAACCTAAAATGCACAATTCCGAAATTTGAGATGACTCGGACTTTTCGTTTTGATGCAGTAAACAGTTATGTGTAGTATTACGTACCATAGGATACTGTGTATAACAAAAATTCCGGATCCGGAATTTTATAACAAAGTTGTGATTTTCTATATGAAGGAATTCGATTTAAGCTTAGCAATTTCACACAGTGATTAGTATATGGGCAAGCATTATGTACATGCAAAAAACACGATTTTTTTGGAAATTGAGGGCGCCCTCCTCAGGAATCTCTGAGTCGGCCTTTAAAGCGAAAAAAATCCACGACGTGCTGCGGTGCACATCTCGAATGTTGACATGGAATGGGCCAACCGGAAAAAATTTTATCTGGATAAATACCGTCTGTTCAATAGAAACACGCTCTATTTCATTACATCCGATTCCCATTAAAATTTTTTTTTCAACTGCTACACTTACTACAACACATAGTTCAATGGAGATTCGTATCTTTGAACACTGCGGTTTTCTTCCTTTTCTGTTAATTCTTCAGTTAGAAGAAAATTCTACAGACTTATCCTTCACTTTTTAAATTATTCCTGCAAATTTCAAATATTTTCACTCTTTCGGATAAATCACTGATAGTGTCTTTAAAGAGATGGGGTTTTCTTTGTGAACTTACCATAAATGTGCCAGGGATGAGTACCACATGATTAACCTTTTGACCCCTGTGCTTAAAGGGGCACTACCCAATCCTCAGCCTCGACCCCACCTTTCACACCATCAAACCTTTCTCTTGTGCTTTCATTGTTTTTTTCCAATTCTCTTATTCTCGTTTTCTTACTCCTCTCCTAGTTTTGAAATATCTTTATGAAACATGATAATTTCTTCCTCAATGCTGTTCTATGATGCATCTTTTTTCTTAAATCTTTCTTCTTCATATATTTTTTGTGCCAGGATTTTTGCTCTTTGTGACATGATTGGGGACTGATATACCGCCCTTAATGTTTCATTTTAACTGGGCTCTATTTCCTAGGCTAACGGAATCCCACTTGAAACCGTTAACAAAATGACCAAATATTTTGTCCAGCTGGGTTTTGAGGCCCTCTCGATTTTGTTGATGAAAGTCATGGCGAAAGTCACCAGACCCAAATAAAGCCGTATTTTTGGACAATTCCCCACCAACCCCCCTTTAAAAACTTTTGGGAACTTTGTCCTTTTTCTACTACGAACCTACACAGAGCATGGTTACACGAAAGTAAGAGGAGTGATGGGTGTTATGACGTCTCGTCTCGTAGACGTCAAAAGGTCAGAAAACCCCTTTAAACACACAAATGAGCCTTGTGCACAGTGATCTGAATTTTAATAATATGACAAGTTTTTAAATGATTTTGTATGGTTCAAGAATTTGGTATGTCCAAAACAACCATTACCTGTACAAAATTACACACAATTAGTTGGATAGTCTTGTCCCCAAGATGTCCACTAATGTCCACAAGAATCGTTGCAGTTTCAACGAATGTCCCACTCGAATACTCCAAAATGACCAGCATGCAAAGTCACGAAATTCCGGTATTTCATAAGATCTTCTTAGTCCTGAAAGTAACTTTTGTCCAGCAGTTCAAAGATCCAGGTTTTGACTAAGTCCCTCGACGACACTGATTGTCCCACAGTATATCAGTCCAGATCATCACACCACGTTCTATCTGTCCACAATTTTGGGAAGCCTATTTTGATTCCCAGCACTTTCGGCTTCAAAGACGACAGTAGAATTAATTACAGCGACTCCTGCTCACTGGATTGAAACTATAATAAATCCGGACTGTGTGGCATAAATCGACTCATATTGTAGATAAAACTAAGCTATACCATACTGTAAGCTGATTACAACTGCTGACCCCACTTCTCCAGTACACATGTATTTTTTAAACTACTTGCAGCTAGATTTTCCCCTTTCTAACATAATCATACATCATTCCTAATGCATAAACATAACTAGCAGCTGGCAAACAGATGGTCACACATAATTTACATCACCTGAATTGCATCACTTGCCAGATATAACTTTGTGGGGAAATTCCCTAAGATTTTGCAAGTTTTTGATCCAAAGCATAAACAAGTTGACTCAGTGTGTTCTCAAGTTTAGCATCTTGGGGAATTCCCCTTTCTACCTTGTGCAAATCTTAACAGGTGCATTTTCCAAAACAACTCTAGGGACATGTCCCCTTTCTCTCTTTTATAGTAAACAAAGTACGTTTCCCATGAGAAACTTCTCAACTAAAATTGAGAAAATAATATTTTTAAAGTTTAATCAGAAAATGGGGCCTATATATAACAATGGGAACGGGTATCCGACTTCACTGAGAAAGGAAAAAACATGTTACTATTTTTAACACACAGACTGATGTCAAGAAAATATCACTGGCTGCTATTTCCCACAAATCATTCGCTGACACTGGGAAAAACACAGTGTGTCAATATTTGACTATAAACCGACTGAGTTGTTGGTTATCAAGTGTTATAAGGTGTAACGTAACAACAGAGACTGGCAAATATAGGTCTACTTTGGATTGGTTCTTCAGAGGTTATTATACTGTAAGTATAACAAGGTTTTTATTTTTAATTCTCGAATCATGGCCATTTTGCCATTGCTAGAGACTTACAGCTGCAATACACAGAACAATTCAACTTTAAAGAAGCACAGTTCCTTGCCAACATCAAACCCACCTAGGAAAACACACTGAATGTGTTCTTTGCCCGTCAACTGAACCCTAGACAAGATTGGTATTCAGGTTTTAATCATTATCGGTTTATACAATTAAAGTCCCAAATTGGCCCCACTGAGATTAAACTGATACCTGGAGCTAGCACAACTGCTTTTAACACTCATCAAGTAACAAAAGGTTTGGGTGATAATAAGTTACAGCCTGACAGGGACCCCAGAAACAATTCTTAAGTGCTGCAAATGGTGGCCTTAAGGAGAGGGGTCAAAACAAAGATTGTTCAGGGTTCCAATTTTTAAATTGATCCAATTGTGTTGAAAACTCAACTATACCATGTGACGTGTCTAACTATAAGGAGTCATAAGGTATAGTTTGTAATATCTTACAGCCTAAAGTTTCAGAGTTTATAGGGCTAAAACAACAAAATCATAAAAGGGTCAATTCAGTTGTACTGGGGTCAAAGGACATCGCCGAATAATGAGAGAAGGAGGCCCTCTATCATCATCATAGTTATATTTCACCAAAAATTTTGAGTTGGTGTTTTACGACTACTTTATCATGAAAGCAAGGTGCTTTTTATCCCCAAAATGCACTTATATCAAGAAAAAATGAGAAAAGTCTGACAAACTTCAGGGGCATGCTCTCTGGAAAAAGCAAAGCTTAGAGCATGCCTCCATTTCAATGGCCATTTATTACTTATATGAAGAAACAGGAAGATGTTGCATAGCTGCCCTTTGTTATGGAGCTTGTACATGATGCTTAGATAGACCTTTTGTCCTTCATAAGCTACAAAGAGGCTACATGAGGCAGCCCTTTATAACAATACCCAAATACATATTAGCTTATGCTGCTAAGATTTGGATTATATAACCGTCTTTTTACACCAAGCAGACTCTGGAATACAACACAATGGCCCATGACCGCGCTATTTATATCATGAACAAGTTAACTATAAAGCTAATAAAAATCACAATTCTCATGGCGCAGTTCAATAGCTTTCATTCATCATTGTACTGAGCAAATACATCCCTTGTATTATTTATGATACCCAGGACATGCATGGTCAGCTGTTGTTAACTTGTACTCATCCAAGGCTACTGAACTGAGCCCTAGATAGATTAGCATGCCTTACCGCATAGTGATGTGGTATGGTTTGTATGTAATATAAGTTGTTGTTTTTGGCAATTCCATTTAGTGTTCCGGCCCCCCAGAAAAACAAAATGCCAAAATGAGGTCTTTCCCCCCAAGAACCAGAATGCCACTCATATATATGTTGGTAAATAATATAGCGCACATGCTTGCAAAGCGGCATTGTGGTTCTTGGGGGGAAATGGTTCAAATGTGGAAATTCCAATTACCCATTGAAGCCTGTATTATAACTTTACATAAAACCGACTTTTTGGGAATTTATGTAAAGTATGATTTTTTAAAAACCAGCAAAAGGTAAACTTTGAGCACGTCGCTTTATAATGCAAAACGTTTCAAGTTCATCCTTTCTCATGAAAACTATAGAGAGCGCCCTTCATTCCTTATCTGGTGATGTCCTTTAAAAGTTGCTCTGATTTGGATAAAAAATGGTGAAATTATTGGTGGAGTTCATAGGATTAGAATAAGGAATAGTTTTGACTCTCAAATGCTCAGTTATCGATGTAGGGGGCACAGAAGGTCAGCGTCCATTGCATTCAATGGGTCTTGACCTTGTTTACCCCTTGCTTGCCACAATGTGTTGATATGAGTTAAGATGATGTTGCCTCAAAGGATGTTGGAGCAGCAGACGGAGGTTGTCTTCTGGAAGATGGTTAAGCGATTCATTGTTCTCCTGTCCTTCAGTAATGTCCAGATAAAGTTCTTGAGGATGGAGGAGACACTGTTGGTCATATAGATTAAACATTCAAAAGATTTCTTACCTAGTGTTTCGCTTCAGAAATGTCATAAAAGTTAAAACAAAAAAGTGAATTAGAATCCTTGCAACTATTTTCAGTAATGTGGGGGCATCTTGAGAATTTTACCCCGGTACAAAGGATTTTAACCTTTCCACAGGGATTGCAGCAATAGTAGTTGGCACTCTCCTGTGTATTTGATTATCGAGATAAATGACAAACAAGGTCAATGCCATTGACCTCTATTGATCTCCGAATTTTAAAAATATGTTAGTACAAAATATTTTTGTTGCAGTCTTCAAGGTAAGATGAACAATTTGAGCCCATTTTTAAAGAAATCAGAGCAATATTAAAGATTTAACCTTTGGTGATGACCTTCGACATTTGACGATTTATGTCTTATATCTCCATAACCATATGTTGAGTAGCAGAAACTATACTTTTTTAATCCTTGTAACAAGACAAACACTTTGGTTACCTTTTTACAGCAATCTAAGCATTTTTCATTTTTTACCCTTGTATTATAAATTTCCCCCTCCTTTATTCCGCCCTAACTCGGAATTGCTCCAAATGACCCAACTAATAACTCAAATTGCCTGTGTGTGCCAAGATGGCACCTAGCGGATGCTTTAAACTAGACATCCTGGTCTATTACATTTCAGCAACAAAGTTGCATTAGTGTGCAACTTCACGCCCATTTTCTAGTCTTCAACGATGCTGCCTTCCGACTATTGCATGTTTGATGGGCTTCAATTAGATAATTTTTAAATAGACCTTGGTAGACTTGGGATTCCTCTTTGTCTGACATCTTAGAAAAGGTGAAAAACCAGACTCTGGCCATATATTTTCCCCCTGGTGCCTGTCTCCATCTGTAACTATAATAGACCCCTGACCTGATCTAAATGACACTTGCACCACAGGACCTTAGAATCTACCACTACTTGTGCATTTTAGACAGACAGGTCTGCAGGCCAAAGGTCAAAGGGGTTTTAAGCAATAAATTGCATTAAAAGAGAAAAGGTTTCCTAACTGGGTTCATTGTTTAAGCGATGGATGGCCTAGTCCTACTCTATCTGGCTCTCCAGGTCTGGCACCTGTTTGGTGCCCTCTGTTGGTCTATTTGGGTGAGGCGGCACATGTCTCAGCTTGTGCTCACCATCCTGCTCTTATTCTCCAGGAATAATTTGCAGTGTCTCTCTAAAAGGGATAGGAGGAGATATTTTAGGATTCAAATTAGCACTTGATCAGTTGTGGAACAACTACTGAGAACGTTTAAAAAGTTTATTGGACAGACAAGTAAAAAAGAAAAAAAAAACTAAATTTTGAACTTGCCTGCTATTGTAATCATCACGGCACCATAGAAAAGACAGAACATTCTAAATCATCATCTTAATAATCTTATACAATTCAGGTGTGATCTAATACATTGGTAAGCATTCCTAATATTAAAAAAAAGGTTTAAAAATAATTGGGAGCTTCTTTCTGAAAAGGTTACTGCTTATAACAACACAGCTCAACTTTACCAGATCCTAAATGTCTAAATTTGACAAAACTTGGTATGTGGGTAGTGGTGGATGCAAGTTATACCCATGCACTGTGTCATCACTAGTGCATATTAATGAGTTCATTTGCATATTTGCTCCCTGTCAGGGGAATCATGCAAGTTTTAACTTGGCAGTATTTTGACAATCTCCTCGGGCTCAGAGACGTGACTAGAGCAGATGGTGATATTTTGTTAACATTGGTCTTTGTGTTTCACATTTTACCTTTGAACGTGGGTGTTTAATGGGTTTCAATTAGATCATTTTAAATGGCCCTCAGTATGCTTTAGATCCTTCTTAGTCTGACATTCTAGAAAAAAATGTGAAAGTCTAGACATTTGCCTTTAACATCATTTCCTCGGGCTCAACATTGTTGGACACAGTCCAACCTGTGCTTTTGCATAAACAAATTGTTGTGCCTAATACAAAATGATACTACTTGTTATTCTTGCGTCGATCAGCATGTGCTCTGCTTCAAGTAGTTTTATCGGCTATTTCCCATATAGATTTTGTTTAAAATTTAAAGGTGCTTGTTCCAATTTATGCCTATTGTGTTCTCTAAATTTGTTTGAGAGCCTGGCACTTGTACATATGCCCCGCCCCATCAAGTACTGTGGGAAACAAACTTGCGGTTTGATGGTAGAAGCAATAGTGCACATTGCAAAGCCATGTGCCAATATTGATGGTTAACCATTAAATCATCTGTGTTTTGTTTATATCTTGGAAATGAAATGGATTTGAGGGCTCAAATTTCAGGACGACAATGAGAAAAATATGGCCTTCTGATATCAAAATCAATATTACTTCCGGGTAAATCAGAGAGTCCCAAAGACGATCGGAACACGCACCTTTAATGAGTTGTGGGTAATGATGACAGAAACTTACATGCCAGAATGTTTTGACAGAAACTGCCTTGACCAGAATCCAAACTTTGATTTTGATGACACTTGATATGTGGGTAGTGGTGGACACAGGACACAAGTATTACCCAGGCAAACTATCAATGGTAAACATGCATACTAATGAGCTCATTTGCATATTTGTTCAATATGTGATGTGATCAAGCAAAATGAGTCTGAAGTCGGTCAGATTCGATTTTTACTTTTCCATGTAACTGTATGCAGCTTTTAAAAAGCTACATTTTGCTGAAACCCCCATTGAAATTGACCAATTAATTCCAAAGATATAATCAGTTGAAGGGTGGCCAAAACAGTAGGAATCAAAAGACATTTTCTCCTTTGTTTGGCTATATCTTAAAATCAATATTTGCGACTTCCGACTCATTTTGCTTGATCACATCACATATGTTGTTCCATTTGGTTTGTGGGTAGAAATGGGTACTGTGAAGTGAATAAGGCAGCCCACAATTTTTATTCTTTGATATCGAGGGTTTAGTGCAAGAAGGCCCCATCTGCAAAAGCTGCCACATGTTAGATTTGGCAGGTTTAACACTTAATAAGAACACAACTGACAAATGGCAGCTATTGCAGATGGGGCCTTCTTGCACTAAACCCTCAATATATAGGATTTAGCAAAGTGTGCCAACCTTATAGATACACAATGTCTTATTGGGACATTTTTAAACTACACAGGCTAATTAGTCTTAGAGACAGCCAGTCACCTTAATTTAATTAAACATAATAAAGTACAATGTAATACCGTAAAATCACGTCTACAAGCACCGGTGCCTTTATTCGGACGATGTCGAAAACCGGACAAGAGAGAAAAAAATTGATGAGCACCCTCTAACTGTTAAGGTGGGTTTTGGCACGTTCTTTGTGTGAATGTTGTTATCATCGCAATAGATCCCATGAAATACTATGTCCAAAGTCATAATAGGCCACCTGTGTTATTCAAGCATTTCTGGAATTCATTTGTATGTTACATAGCTGGATAGCTTGCCCTTTCTTGTGCGGTTTGCCGCGAGATGACCGACATACTGACTTTTATGCTCAATTAACGATTGGTAATTGAAGTTTCAGGTTTGCTGTAGTGTTTTGTTGTGAGATGCATTGGTTACATGGAATTTACTGGCGATGTTATAATCCGTCGATGTTATAATCCTATTCATCTATTGTATCACCAGATAATAGAATCCTGATTGAGCCATCAACAAGAATTAACCAAATTAGTCGATCACTTCCTGGTTAGAGTGGATAGTAAACGAAGAAGTCCACAAGGCAACTTCATGCACAGTGTTTAGGCACAAACTTAACATTAGTATGAATTATTTTCCAAAACAAATTTTGGATGTCTGTCTCTTTTCTGTCTTATTTCTATGATGCTTTTTTGTGAGTTTGTTTTGGTTAGGTCTTCGTTTTTATGTATTTTTTTATCTCTCTTTTTTTTAATATGGAAAAGGAAAGGATTGTAATTTTATTTCTTTGAGGAGAAAAGACTTCTTAATTTTTAATGTTTCTTGTTGAAACATCTGTTGGCGTTCTTTTGAGTTTCAATCCAGGGGGCTCAGGTCACCCTAGTCTGGCTAACTGCTCATGTTTCTCAGGTGAAAAAAAAAATGGCGAGAAGGGGGGGGGGGGTCTTCCCACTGGCACAACAAGAAAACAATTAGCCTTAAGAGCATACATACACACACATCAGTAGTGTGTACAAAATCCCTATACCCAAAAATGTGCTTCAAAAACATGCCTTCAAAACTTGCACATTACACACGTAAGATGTCATCCAAGTTCTTATAATGAAAATCACAGTTGTCCAAGTAACTGGTTCATTTTGACACTAATAAGCAAACACATCACAGTTTAAGACAGTTGTCTAAGAAACTTGTTCATTTTGACACTAATAAGCAAAACATCACAGTTTAAGACAGTTGTCTAAGAAACTGGTTCATTTTGACACTAATAAGCAAAACATCACAGTTTAAGACGGTTGTCTAAGCAGAAAAAACCTTACCCTCTCCATACCCCAAATGGCACTAAGGACATCGTCGGATAAGGAGAGAAGGAAGCCTTCTATAATTATCATAAGTATATTTCACCATCAATTTTGAGTTGGTGTTTTACAACTACTTTATTGTACGCAAAATAATAAATAAGATTTTTTTTAAATTTAAAAAAAATTAAGAAAATAAACATTTAAAATACAGGTAAATGTTTAAATTAAAAAAATTAAAAACTTTGAAAATACAGGTAAATAGAGGTAAATATTGTTTTTTATTAAATTTGACCAAAATTGCAATTTTTCAGAAAAATGGTGCCTTCACTTGCAATAATTGACGATTGAAAAATTGGACTACTTTTTGGCCATTTGCCTCCCCTAAGTGAAATTTTTGTCAGCAACATTGCATCCCGTTTTTCCTTTAATAGACAGTTTGATTGCATCTTGTGCACATCACGCTGCACTTGCTCTGTGTATTTAGTAATATTGTATTGTACCCCCACACAAGGTTGGCATACCTTTGCTAAATCTTTCTTTAGAGAATAAAAGGTATGATTTTAGGTACTCTCTTTATGATGAATTGAAACCAAGGCTATGCTATTATTTTAGGTGGATGGATCCGAGTTCTTCCACGCGAAAATAATGGCATTGCTGGTTTCAATTCATCGTAAAGAGAGTACCAGTTCCCAAAATCATACCTTTATTCTCATTCTTTTAAGCTGTTTAAAAACTGCTTTATAATTTAAAGTAATCTTTAACCCAATTTTGCAATCCTTAAGGCTTAAATACAACAAGAAAGGTCTGCCACAACCCAGTTAGAAAAGAAGACCTGAAAAATGAAAACCTAACCAAACTGGAACACACACACACAATGCAAAGAACATACACAACAAGAGAACGTGCAAATTCCAAATAACATCAATACGCAGTGCGTACTACTTGGGTACAATTATCAATTGAACCCAGGCACCAGCCAATGAAATTGCTTACATTTTCACAGCTGTTTAAGATTGTTCATATACTCAAGTTGTCCTCTGTATCAATTTGATCCCTTGCATGGTTTTGTACCTTGTCCATTGGATTCACCGTTACCTACTTGCAGTCCTGGAATATATAGTGAGTGCAAAAGCCGAGAACTGCCAAATTCTAGTAAAACAATGTTTCACCGCAGTTTAATAAACCAGCCTTTTAACATAGTCTGCTCAAACTGCTGCTAGTTTTACATACTGCACTGTTTGCTGTATTTTTTTTTGGCATGAGATTTTAATAATGCTATTGACTTTCAAGACTAGCATGAATATTTGATTATTTTCTGGTTGAGAATCTTTAGATTGTAAGGTTATTGTCCCCAAAAAGATTACAGCCTCGGCGGTATAGCTTATCACCTTGTATTCAAGTAAAAATATCTGAGCTTAATAATTAAGTGTTTGTCTCCAAATCAGACTCAATTGAGCACTTAAAGCACAAGGTTTTTAAAAATTGTGTCATATCTCAGTGGTCTTTATCAGCGGGTTCCCTCTGAGTATTGACTTATGAATACATAAAGCAGGATGGAGACAATGTTCCATCAATATTTAATAACAGTTAAGTGTGCCATGTCCTGAGTTTTGAAATTACCTAATAGAAAGTTTAAAATTAACCGCATAGTCCTGTATCTCTAAATATTTATTGTGTCAAAATGATCTCGGGGGGAATGTTGAAAGAAATGGTTTTATAACTGCATAGAATTTTGTTTTGAGTCTTTTTATCAAAAAATTCACATTGTGCAATGTAGGAATAGGACGTTTAACTGTTTAACCAATCGCAAGTACTGCTACCCTCTGAGAAACACTTAAAGGTGCATTTCGCGATTCCAGCACCTTCTGTTTTATTCTTTGATCACTAGATATCCTTGAGAAAAGCTTATTCTCAAAATTTGAGCTGATCCCAATCATGCAGTTTTGTGTTATGAGTAATTGCTCGTTTCCCATGGTCCCATAGGCTACTGTGCTGAAATTTCTGTCTGTTTACAGACAAAAAATACAAAAGTGCGAATTTCTTACAGATGCGACCAAATTTGCACTTAAAATTGGGCATACGTGGATTACTAAGGCTAATGATTCAGATGATATAAAAATCTCACCATTTTTTTAGGTAAGTCGGAGGGACGAGGCTGTGGATCACGAAATGCCCCTTTAATTTGAGAATAAAAGATAGAATTTGTTAACAGCATGTAGATTGATTCCTGACTCTGTCATGATGATAGATTAGTAATAGATACCTTGTCAGAGTCTTGGATTTGCAGCGACGTAGTTTGCGAGGTCATCTCGACCTCTTCATTTGGGTTTACATCATCTCGGTCACATGACCACCCACTAAGGGCGATCATGTGACAGCAGAACATCGTAGATGGCGGGCATGTTGTAGACATGACAAATGGACAAATGACAATGTTGTACAACTATACCGACAAATGACTAGACAGGACAAAGGAGAACAGACCGACTGTATATTTCCTATTTTCAGTAAAATAAGTTATTGCAATCATGGTGTATAATTAGTTTTCATGTGAAGTTACATTGGCATGGCAATATATGATCATGGGAACATGACAACAGGTGAAAATGGGGTGGCCTATGATTTGCATTTTGCTTATTTAGTCTTTGCTCTTTCTTGTGTTTTTGTTCATTTGTTTGTTTTATCCATGTGGTTATCATTTTCTAACACTTGCAATCAGCTTCAAAAACATTTCCTTTCTGTTTTTATGAGACTATGTTTATATCCACATTTAAAGTCCACACACCATGAAATTATGATTACATCTCGATAGAAAGCTGGTGACCTTAGGAAATGAACAGAATACAGTTTCGATTTTTATCTGTCTTTATAAAGCAGTGAGGGCTTAAAAACTGCTGAGATTTTATGTATTTTCCTGTATTTTCAATATGCCCAAAAAAAGCCCAATTACCTTATTATAAATGCATGACGATGATGACGTCATTTTGGTGACATGGATCACGTAAACACAGTGCAAATATGTAAACACTGTACAGGTCAGTCATGATGTTACTAACAATATGCTGGCATTCTGTATGCATTAACATTGTTATTTGCAATGTAAGAAGAAAATGAAGAAAGTTGTTGGTACTTGGTGCTCTGTCTATGAGGATTAATAATGTGAAAATACCTAGACTTGCACTTACAAGGGAGGTGTGTGACCTGCGGCTGGTCAGTGGACTGAGTGGTGAGTGTGTTACTTCGAAGCTGAAATTGACGAAGCTTTCACAAGAAACAAGCAAACGATAAACAACAGGTTTGACGTTAGGTCTTTAGAATGCCAAATTGGCTATATAAATCATCAAAATGACAGAAAAGCCAGGGGAACCGGAAAGGAAGAAGTGACGCTCTGCAGGAAACTGCTACATGATATGCTGTGTGTATGCGATGCATGCATGAGCTTTAACTCTATGATCGATGCCCTACACTGAGACTGAACTCGCTTTATCCGTAACAATGATCATGATGATGTCGCGTCGAGCCATGGTTTTCTTTTAATTTTCATAATACTAAACTTACCAGATCCCGAAATTGTTTTTTCTAACCGCTTGTCATCAATTGTCACCTCACATTCTTCTGTCTTCTTCCGCTATGACGGGTTGACCGTTCATTATGAAAAAACTCTATGGCAGGCCTGTGTATGCATCACCCCACGGTATATCCGGTATGTATCACCTTCGTCGTTGTCCTCGCCGGGGTATTTCCTCACCAGCTCTTCACTATCCGTGTTACTTCCCGACGATGAATATCCTAATTCTGATTCTCATCTACATATTTTTGGACTCAGGCTTGTACTTTCACTCATTTTGGTTGAAGATGAAAGACCCACGAAACTGATTTCCAAACCAGTTGTGCGTGCGTTTAGTACATGATTTATTGACTGGTTACTTAAATGACGTCACAGACATAATGTTTCATTTTTTATGGGGGATCTAGGAAAATAATCTTTTCAGTGTAATTGTGACTTAGTTTGGAAATAAAAGTTATTTTTCTTGTTTTATATATATCAAAATCTTTCTATTGATATATAATCATAATTTCATGGTGTGTGGACTTTAAGACCTGAGGCATCTAGATTTTTCAAGTTCCTGACACATATTTGTAAATTTTGAAACATTCAAAAATTCAACAGCATTTTAAAGTAATCATTGCATCTTTTAAGCAAGCTAAAAATTTGAGTTGGGATTAAACACGATGGGCCTTTTCTAAGCTTTGCCCAACAGAGTGCACATTTCTTACTTTTGTTGATGGATTGGTGAAATTGAATGCTTGAACAGAGCGGCACTTCTGATCCTCTCGAAATTAATTGCACCAGTTAACAAAACCGGCTGCACATTGAGTGAAATAGAATACACATTAAGCGATATTAATCACCAATTCACCGGCTAATTTGAAATAAGTTTGTAACTTATCATTCAATTTTGCCCAAAAATGAAATCTTGTTTTACTAAATCGAATGAACAAAGTTTGAAATTGAATATTGATGAATCTTTCCCTATAAATTGTATATATAAATATACCATTCTGATGCTATCCACTAGGAAAGCATCCTCTTCTACCAACTAAGGCTTGATAGCTCAGTTGGAAGAGTACCATTCTAGTAATATGGAGGTCGCTGGTTCGAATCCGGCCAAGTGCACATGGGGTTTTTTCCAACACTTGTGTGCACTGGCTATCTCTAGGGAAAGGTTAATGAATATTCACCTTTGTCTACCTAGAGTATTAAGTAGTTAAAGTTTGAAATTGGCTAGGAAGACCTGTGTTAGTTAAAGTGACAGGAGGAGATTTTTTGAGGATACAGATTTCTCTCAATTTTCACTGGATCGGTCCTAGACCACCTATACCGAGAACGTTTCGAAGGTTTATTGAATAAACAAGTACAAAAGAAAACCGCAAACCTTGTTTTGAACTTGCTATCGCAATTCGTCCCCATAGAAAACCATGCTTTGACTAAATCATCATCTTATTACATAAAGACGGCATATTCGGCTACTTCACTTCAGGTGTGATCTAATACATTGGTAAGCATTCCAAATATGAAAAAAACCGGGGTTCGACAAAAATTGGGGGCACTTCTTTCTGGAAATCTCCTCATGTCTCTTTAAAAAGGCAAAAATAGCCCCTGCTGTCAACATTTGCATGACGTCTCATATTACTTAGATTGGCAACAACCAATGATATTGTGTGTTTGCTTAAAGGCTGACTCAGAGATTTCCCGATGAGGGCGCACTCAATTTTCAAACAAATCATATTTTTTGCATATACATAATGCTTGTCCATATAATAATCACTGTGTGAAATAACTAAGCTCAAATCTAAGGCCTTCATATAGAAAATCACAACTTTGTTTTAAAATTCCGGATCTGGAAATTTGTTATACACGGTATCCTATGGCACTGTTATACTATGCATAAATGTTTACTGCATGAAAACGAAACATCCGATTCACCTCTAACTTTGGAATTAAGCATTTGAGGTTACTATCTTTATTTCTAGTGTCTGTTTTAAAAATTTCTACAAACAAAAATATTATATTTCGAAATCTCTGAGTCAGCCTTTAATAAACCCTGCCCACTGAACAAGAGTTCCTGTTAAGAGATATTGCCCATACCTAACACACTAGAAACACAATGTTGGAAAATATTGGATATGCATGCATATAAACACATTTGTAGACACCCTGTCTGGCTCGGACATTTAAATGTGGCAAAAACCAATTTGCTTTGTGTAATTTGCCACAAGACAAATTTGTTCAAGTAACTATTATATTTTGCAAATCGCTATTTTCTAAATACCAATTTTAACCTGACTAATTTGAGGCCACCTCAAACACCTTCAATAGCTGAAATCACCTTGAACATACAGAAAGTAATAATTGAAAGCTTTGCCCTCCAAGGCGATGCAAGAATTGCCAATTCCTATTTGTGATTTTTACCCCCATGATGTCCTTGAACTTTAATAAGGCTGTACCTGTTTAACCAAATGTCAGAACCTAGACAAACTATACTTTTTTATCTTTGTGACGAGACAAATTCATTGGTGTACATTTAAACACAATTTGACTTGATTTCAATTTTACCCCTGTACTAATTTTACCCTCTTATTTTCCAGTGTTCCCCACATTTCCCAGAGGTTGGATCAAAAAATTCCAATTCAGCATCTGCATCAAACTTTAGAAATATGTCTTCAAATTTTCTTCTCCAAACTTTGAGAATAGGATTCTCATTTGTAACCCTACAAACATGTGGATAGAGTATTGTAAATTTTGAATGAACAACATTGAAATGCGGTTAATTTTTTTAAATGAAGACATGTAAAATCCACTCAACTATCAAGCACATAATCAATAAAGGTATGCTTTGAACCTTCTGTAAAGGTGAAAAATACCTCCACAAAGTAATTACTATCTGCAAGCTGAGCCAGACATGCCTAGACATTGTATACATTTCCATTTCCTTTAATAATCCAGCTATCCTGAAATTAGATACAGCTTGTATTGAAAATCATCCGAGAAATCAAATAAAGCATTTCTAGCAGGTCTGAAGTCATAAGTAATTTGTCTTGCTCTCTTCTTTGCTTATTACAGGTAATCTTGGGTAGTCAATTCAATGAAGGAGGGGCACTGCAGTTGCAATACGATATGACACGAGGGCTTTTCCCTCTCTTCGGACAGTTTACACAGAGGCCAGAAAACTACTTCAAAGAGTAAGTGTTGACTTAAAAAATGTCTTTTTATCATTCCCTTCTTCAGCTTCTGCCAATTTGAAAGTGTATGGGGTTTAGGGCTTGGTATTGGTAAGCGAGTTATCTTCTCAATAGGTGTATTATAGGCCTATCATGGATTCTACAGATGGTAAAGGTTAGGTAAATTAAGGGGACAGACTTATGTATACAGGAACAGAGTGCCTATCTCTCTTTCAAACTGATTGGACCAGACTCCAGCCTATAATTTTGCTGAAGGGGATTACTACACCTCCTCTATAGCGAGTGTGTTACCTTTCAAGCATTGAATAATGCCAGTGCCCATTTGTACAGCGAGGTTGGGAAGAGTAATTGAGGTAAGGGACCAAATAAATACTCAACCGGCGGGCGCTTTCCGGTTCTTCCCGGTTCCAGGCGGTTCATTTAATCCGCTCAATCTTCTGAATCTTTTAATCCAATTAAGTAATTCAGCAAACTCAATGAATTAATTGAACGGCGCGGAACCGGGCAGAACCGGAAAACGCCCGCCAGTTGAGTATTGAATTCGTCCCTAAAGCATCTTATTCAAGGATGCAACACATTGGCGGCAGTGGGCTTGAACTCATAACCTTTGGCATGTGAGTTGAGTGACCAATCCACTAGACCACACCTGTTTTTTTTTTTTTTTTTTTTCACTGAACAAGAGTTCCTGTTAAGAGATATTGCCCATACCTAACACACTAGAAACACAATGTTGGAAAATATTGGATATGCATGCATATAAACACATTTGTAGACACCCTGTCTGGCTCGGACATTTAAATGTGGCAAAAACCAATTTGCTTTGTGTAATTTGCCACAAGACAAATTTGTTCAAGTAACTATTATATTTTGCAAATCGCTATTTTCTAAATACCAATTTTAACCTGACTAATTTGAGGCCACCTCAAACACCTTCAATAGCTGAAATCACCTTGAACATACAGAAAGTAATAATTGAAAGCTTTGCCCTCCAAGGTGATGCAAGAATTGCCAATTCCTATTTGTGATTTTTATTTGCTGAACAACAAGATAATAGCTGTAGCCCTTTAAGAATACAAACAAAACTCAGATAATCTGTTATTATCTTAAGAATTTCAACCACATTTTGGCATTTGTGTATTTGAAAACACTCAGCCATCTATCTAAAGTGTCTGTGCAGAGCAAGAATTATCCAGTGCTCAAGATTTTGTTGAAACTGGTGTCAAAAATTGCTCTATCCATGAAAGCCAGAAAATGCATTTAAATTCTTTAGGTGACAGCTCTGTATGCAATTTGAGGTCAAGCTTTTGTTGACCCCTATATACCTATAGACCCTTCTTACATTTTGCTCACTAATTATGCAACCAAATGCCAAACATTGTCAAATAAGGCAAGAGGAACAATTTGACACCAGGTTCAACAAATTGCACAACTGGGTAAGTTTACCCCCATGATATTTCCCTTGAACTTTGAATAAGGCTGTACTGTTTAACCAATGTCAGAACTAGACAAACTATACTTTTCATCTTGTTGTGACGATACCATTCATTGGGTGGTACTTTAAACACCATTTGACTTGATTTCCTTTTTACCCCTGTACTAATTTTACCCTCTTATTTTCCAGTGTTCCCACATTCCCAGAGGTTGGATCAAAAAATTCCAATTCAGCATCTGCATCAAACTTTAGAAATATATCTTCAATTTTCTTCTCCAAACTTTGAGAATAGGATTTCATTTGGTAACCCTACAAATCATGTGTATATAGTATTGGACATTTTGAATGACAACATTGAAATGCGGTTAATTTTTTTAAATGACGACCATGTAAATCCCTCAACTGTCACGCACATAATCATAAAGGTATGCTTTGAACCTTCTGTAAAGGTGAAAAATACCTCCACAAAGTAATTACTATCTGCAAGCTGAGCCAGACATGCCTAGACATTGTATACATTTCCTTTCCTTAATATCCAGCTCTCCTGAAATTAGATACAGCTTGTATTGAAAATCATCCGAGAAATCAAATAAAGCATTTCTAGCAGGTCTGAAGTCATAAGTAATTTGTCTTGCTCTCTTCTTTGTTTATTACAGGTAATCTTGGGTAGTCAATTCAATGAAGGAGGGGCACTGCAGTTGCAATACGATATGACACGAGGCGCTTTTCCTCTCTTCGAGAACAGTTTAAACAGAGGACAGACAAACTACTTCAAAGAGTAGTTTAGACTTAAAAAAAGTCTTTTTATATTCCCTTCTTCAGCTTCTGACAATTTGAAAGTGTATGGGTTTAGGGCTTGGTATTGGTAAGTGAGTTATCTTCTTCAAAGGTTGTATTATAGGCTATCATGGAACTACAGCTGGTAAAGGTTAGGTAAATTAAGGGGACAGACTTATATACAGGAACAGAGTGCCTCTCTCTTTTCAAACTGATTGGAACAGACTCCAGCTATAATGTTGCTGAAGGGGATCCCTACACATCTATAGTGAGTTTGTTGGTACCTTTCAGCATGGAATACTGCCAGTGCCCAGTTTGTACAGCGAGGTTGGGAAGAGTAATTGAGGTAAGGGACCAAATAAAATACTTCAACCGGCGGGCCGTTTTCCGGGGTTTGCCCGGTTCAGGCGGTTCATTTAATCGCTCAATCTCTGAATTGTTAATCAATAAGTAATTCAGCAAACTCAAGGGATTAATTGAACGGTGCGGACCCGGGCAGAACCGGAAAACGCCCGGCCAGTTGATGATTGAATTCGTCCCTAAAGCATCTATTCAAGGGAGGAACACATGGCGGGCAGTGGGCTTGAACTTCATAACCTTTGGCATGTGGAGTGAGTGAACCATCCACTAGACCACACATGCCCAGATACTACAGAGGCAGGTTGATCGCTGTGGGGTATAATACAAACTTGCTCAGGCAAATTACTTCAGCAGTACATGATTTATCTTTCACAGTAATCAAAAATAAATATCCTTCCCCTACCTTTTTACTAAATTGTTATCAAGTTGAGGCCCCCACCACCGAGCTGTTGCTGCGCGAGTGGACATGTGTAACCTAGCTAAGGATACTGTAGATGCAAATTTTACACCTTATAAAACGTCGGCAACAGGTTGAAAACACCAGCCATCATGAACTCAGATCCTTGTGAGATTTCTACAAAATTGAATTATCACTATCCCTCTAATATCTGTATTGGTATAGTTTTTGCTATAATTAAAATAGATTCATAGCCATTGAAGTATCAGACACATTCTCTGTAATAAAGATGAAAATTATATCATTAACTCCTGGGGAATATCATGAGACAACCCTATCGGTGCAATCTTATGTAAGGGCTATGCATCTTCATATTGGAGTTTTATTAGTCCTGCAGTAGGTCATATGACCTTGCACAAGCGTATGCACAGATGATTTTCTAGACAAACATTTGACCTTGGCCGATTCCAACTATTATATATGGTCACCAAATCTAGCAATGCTCTAAAGTTCAAAAATGAACTCGGCCCGTCCATTAATTTATTTTAAACAGCCTTACTTGACCTTTTTCCTTCAACTGTAACAGCCTTCGCAACTAGTGGAAGAGGGTAAGGCAGCTTTCGAAAGTACAGGTTGTTCGAAAGCAAAACTACAAGAAGCTACGGGGAAACATAAGTTGCTTTGTCAATCAATACTTCATGTATTGTATGTCTGTTTTTCAAAAGCATGTTAATATTGATTTTTCCAAAGATCTTAAACTGGAATTAAAAGCCACCTCCCATAGCTCATTCCTTATAGTTTATAGTCCAATAATTGTTGATTTGACCCACACAAATTCAAGAAGAAACCAATTTTGTGTTAATATACTCTGAAATAGTCAAAATCTATATTAAACAGTATACCAAAATCTCAACCTAGCTGGAACATCTAGAAATAGGGGGCCACGTTTTTTACAGGGGTGAAAAAATTAGAATTGTTCGAATTGATTAAATGATTTACAATTTATTGGGCAATCCTAAGGTTTAAAAAAAAAGGTATAGTTTGCCCTATCTACGGTTATATTTTAGTACATAGGCTCATAACAGTCAAGGTAATCCTGGGGTAAATTCATAGATAGTAGAATGGTCCGATTTGATCGGACTTGTTGTTGTGGTAAAAACTTGTAAATTGGTCCCACTAGATAAGTAAATGTAAATAGATTCTTGTTTGAACCTTTCTATATAAGAATTCCAGAGCTATGACTAGTGACTCCCATAGACCATGTATCCCCCAGTCATATTTTGCTTTCCAATTATTCAACGAATATTAAAGATTGTGCAACCTGTATATTTTCGGTTCTGTACCATTAGACGAACGATTTGACACCATTTTTTATAACGAACGGATAAATCTGAAAATTTCCCCTTGTGACCTGAACTATTTTGACTAATACTATTGAACTACAACTGCAGGTATGCAAACTATACCTTTTTTAATCCTGAAATTGTTAACGAACCGTTGGCTACTTTTCGAACGACGTTTTGATTACTTTCATATTTTGACCCCTGTATAAACCCTTACCCCTTTAAAAATATATGTTCCACTCCTTTGATTTTTTTAATATTTGTATGTTTTTTATATGTTGTTTTAAAGGTATTCTCAATACAATTCGGTTGGAATTGATTCTGTTTGCAATTAGTGTTGGGTTAAGGCATTCATTCTATTTTGACTGGCCTATTAGTGTCAGGTATGCTTTGTAAATACAATGTCTACTTCTCTCTATGGAATAAAGCAAAATGGGTAGTTCCAACAATGCATACACAAGACAAACTAGGTCATCCCCTAGCTGCTTGTACTTTTGGTTTCGGACAACCGCTTTGGTAAATGCTGGGGTAAGGGCCACTTGCTGTATGGTGAGTAAATCCCCCATTTGCGGGAAAACTTTGGATTTTACTACTACTTAGTGCTGGGACGTATTAAACGTTTACAACTTTACACGAACGGAAGTGTCCACTAAACGTTTAGAAAATTCCCTACACGTTACACTCAGCAAACCCTACTAAATTTTTTCATTTATTTTAAGTTGCTGCAGGGTCAAGTTTCACCAAAAGTACCCCGCCTCAGTGAAATAAGTTACCAGTTCCAATGCCTCCTTCTAGAAATGTTTTCCTACTTTTACGGAAACAAAAAATCCCTTTACCAGTTCTTGTGCGTGAGTGGGTTGATTCGGCATATTCACCGCATAACACGGCCCCAATTATCGGGCTTCATTACATAGGATCACAAAAAAAGGTAATGGCAGCGTATGGCAGCTTCCGCGTGATTCGTCGTTTGGGACCTTTGGGAGATTAACTCTTTATTTATTGGATTAAAACAATAACATAGGTATTTACAACACTTTTATGGTTCAGATGATACTTAAGATTGAATGCAAGCCGGGTAACCGATTACGAACGATATGTCGCAAGAATTGCATTTGCGTGAAGCCGCCAAAGTCGGCAGTCGTTAACTTGTTAATCCGTTTAAACGTTTAAACAACACGGAAGTACGACGTGTAAACGGATAGGAATTAAACGGTAACTCCCAGCTCTACTATTCATTTAAAAGTTTAAAAAAAGAAAAAACCTAAAAAATTTTAATATTAATTATGTAATGCAGTATTTCCAACAGAATGTTCTCTACAGAGATGTGGACACTAAAGTGTTCTTGAAAATTTAACTACTTAGTTCTCCAGGCAGACAAGATGACAAGGAGAAAATGTTTATTGCATCAAATTGTATTGCCATTCGTCTTCATTAACACCCTGTGGTTAGCAGCTCATTTTGGTAAAATGGCAGGGTTACTTGATTGCTGGAGTCATTTCGTAAAACTATTGACTCGTCTCTATGAAATTTTCTAGAAAGGTACATCCAAGTACAAATTCTACATAAGAAATGCAAGGGCAAACACAGGATGTACAATCAAAGTACACATGGGATTCCTTGCAACAAGTACAGATTAAGTACATTTTCAAGTACAACACGATTCTTGATGAAGAGAAGTACAACCCAAGTACACTAGTACTCACTTGAAAGTACTTGTTACATATTAAAGGTGGGGACTCAATGACAACTTCATCCCCAACCCCCCACTGCGACTACAGATATTCTAAAGAGAACAATTGATCAATTAAATAATTATCCAAACAATATCACTCACACAAAAAATATTGCGTGTCATGATTGTTTTTGTCTTAGTTTTTAAGTCTTGGTTCCACAAAGCATTTGTAATGGCTTGTGTTAAGTCTAATGAAGGGGAGAAGTACAATCCAAGTACATAGTACTCCACTTGAAATTACTTATATCACTGAGAAGTCAATATAAAGGTGGTGGACTCCCCCCCCCCCACTGCTCTGACTATGGATATTTTCTAAAGAGAAACAGCGATCCATCTACATAATTTATTCCAAACAATATCACCAACACAAAAATATGTCTTGATGATCGTTTTTGTCTTACTTTTAAGGTGTCTTCTTGAGTGTTCCACAAGTACATGTGCAATGGTTGTGTTAAAAGTAAAAAAAAATAACCCCAGTGTCATTTTAAATCCCCAGGAAGACTGATCAAAAAAAATAACAGTCAGTCAGTAGATTCACCATTGTTTCTTTGCAACCTTAGTGGATATGGTGCACAAATACTTTTGAGCAGCAGTGTAGCACTGCAAGCCACAGCACTGTGATAAAGTGTGAGCAGACCTCAAGTTCCCTAGACCTGGTTGATTATATAGTATGGATTAATCTGTGTGTCCAGTCCATGAGAGTATCAAATATATAGTTTTTGATCAGTTTTTGTCCATTGTTTTGGGATTATTTCTTCAAGTTTCCTTATGTGGTTTGTTTCAATGGTTCAATATGAATTTGAGGTGCATTTTGTGATCCTAGCAGCCTCACTTTTGTTTGTAGTTTACTAGATATCCTCAAGAAAAGGTTTCAAAACTTTCAGTCAATTCTGAAAGTGCCTTTTGATGTTATGAGTGAATGTTAGTATCGCGCTACCCCCATGGGCCATTGTGTGGAAATTGCAAATTTTCTCTAGAGTAAAAGAATCTACACTTAAGATTAGGCACACATACTATACTGGGGCCAATGGTTCAGATGATATTAAAGTCTTAATTGTGTTTAGGCAAGTCGGGGGATGAGGCTGTGGATTACAAAATGCTCCTTTAAGTCAAGTAAAAAGGCTGCAAAAAAGTTGTGTTGAAATGTATAGCTAAACTTTTATAAACATGGCAGCCTACTTCGTGACACAGACTAAAACTTTCAGTAAATGCCCCTATAACGTGACAGGAGATTTGCTGACAATGGTAGGGAGCTCATTGCAAAAGCTGTGACTTTTACCTAATGGTAACATGATCAGAAAGAGATAGAGGCAAACAGCTTTGTGATGATGAAAATCATATTGCAATCTCTTGAGATTTTGTTGATAGCTAACTTGATACTACAGACACTTAATCTGCTTCCTTCTTTCCTTCTATTGCTAGTTGCTCTATTGCTGCTTTGACATGTCTCATAAAATTACATAAGTGATAGCTTTTATGTTATTGAATGTTGAAAGCAAAGATTAATGCAAAAGGTTCCAATTTTAGCCAAATTGCACATGAAGAGAGCAAGCAGCATCTTATAATACAATACAGCAAGGATGCTAGGCCCAATAAAAAAGAAAGGGAAATAAGAAACTACACAGCTAGGAATTGGGAAAAATAAATGGGTGTTGAGAAAGTTTCTTAAAAGTAGCACAGACAGCCTGTCTCATGAACAATGGCAGGCTATTCTACAGATAGGGGGCAATAGAGAAAACCCAATCAACTATCTATCCCCTAAAATACCAGTATGTTCTTTCAACAAAGCATGATGACAGTCAAGGAAGAGTTCACTTTGAAAACTTTTGTGTCAAAACTTCAAGGATTGTTGTTGGTTGGTTATGTTGGTGTAGACTGTCATGGCTATATAGTTCTTAGCATTTGCTTTGGACTACTTGGTCTAGCACAACAGGATCATACTGACATTCCGGGCATATAAAATTATAGTACTTGCTGTGCCTCACAAATATCCCCATTTCAATCAATACTAACCAAGAAGGCTTGGCCAGTGAGTGCGTAAGCAAGCCCTAGTTCTAAAAAGGTAAAGGTAAAGGGGAGGGACCTGTACACAGGAACGGAGTGCCCATCTCTCTTTCGAAGCGATTGGGCCAGACTCCACCATATAATGTTGCTGTAGTGGGATCGCCACACCTCATCTACAGCGAGTCTGTTACCTTCCCAGCATTGAATAATGCCGGTACCTATTTATACACCTGGGTAGAGAGGAGTTGAGGTAAAGCGCCTTACTCAAGGACGAAACACATTGACCCCAGCGGGGCTCGCACCCACAAACTTCGGCATGCGGGCCGAACGCTGATCCACTGGACCACATGTGTCCTAGTTCTAGGGCCAATTAAATCAGGCTTATAAAATTCAGAAAAGGTTGTAGGCCTACTGTATGGTGGAAGGAACTTTTACACGTTAAGGTTAAGAAGTACAAATTGGGCAAGGCTAGCTGGACAACATCAGAGAATAGGTTTATTTATGACTTGATTAATAAATTAATAATACACTGAATTTAAAAATTGTTATTGCAGGTGGTGCAAATTATTAGTTGAGCTCATTAGGATTGAAATAAGGAATAGTTTTTACTGTCTTAAGTGCTTACTTATCAAGGTAGGGGCAAAAAGGGTCAAGCCCCATATTGTTTGGTAATGGTGATTGACTTTTTTCCCCTACATTGGTAACAATTGGCACCACTTTTTATCAAAATTGGAGCAGCTTTAAAATTTGACCCCTCTACAAGTGAAATTGACCTGTTTTATTTATTTTTGCTGTTCTTAGTTTAGAACTCCAAAACTTTAGGCTGTAGATTTTCAGTTTCAAATTTTGGCAGGTATGCATTTTCAACAAAATCTGAGCATTGGATAATTGTTGCCCCCGGATGACCTTGAACCTTATCAGGGCTGTAGCTGTGCAACAAAAGTTTAGAACCTAGACAAACTATACATGTTTTTAATCCTTATAATGAGACAAATACATTGGTGTGCATTTAAACCAAATTTGACTTGATTTGAAATTTACCCCTGTTCTAATTCTACCCCTAAAATAATATTTGCCACATTTCCCAGAGGTTGGACCCAAC
This sequence comes from Ophioderma brevispina, assembly GCA_023653785.1. Lineage (NCBI taxonomy): Eukaryota > Metazoa > Echinodermata > Ophiuroidea > Amphilepidida > Ophiodermatidae > Ophioderma > Ophioderma brevispina. The sequence goes on from JAMKCH010018044.1 coordinate 29,110, forward strand.
AATTCTGATTCAGCACCCTTGAAACTATAGAAAAACATCTTCAAACCTTTTCCCCCAAACTTCGAGAATAGGATTCTCATTAATAACCCTACTATAGTAGATTCAACCCATCATGTCACCAGAGGAAAAGTTTTGGACAGCGTCGATTATGTTGGGAGAGGAGGCAGAAAATGTGGCCTGATTCACCTGTTTCTAAGATAATTGCAAAAAAAAGTAGCATTCAAGTCACAGTTACATTGAATACCACTGAAGCAAATATGATTAGAATGTTTTGAGAATTAAATGTGGCTATAAATGAGCTTACGTTGACTTGAATGCATTCATTAAGCATAGAATTGATTTTTCTCTACTAATTGACAACATGTTTCAATAGATTTGGCATGGAATTTTAAAGGGGCATTTCGTGATCCACAGGCTAGTCCCCCTGACTTAACCTAAAAAATGTTGAGATTTTTTTAAATCATCTTAACCGTAAGCCTTAGTAATCCATGCGTGCCCAATCTTACGTGCAAATTCGGTCGCATTTGTCAGAAATTCGCAATTTTGTATTTTCTGTCTGTAAACGGACAGAAATTACAGCACAGTAGTCTATGGGACCGTGGGAAATGAGCAATTGCTCATAACACAAAACCGCAAGATCGGGATCAGCTCAAATGTTGAGAATTAACTTTTCTCAAGGATAGTAATCAATGAATAAAACAGAAGGTGCTGAAATCATGAAATGCACCTTTAATTTCCACCCAATGCACATGTCCCTCATTCAATCCCCATTACCTTCGGAAATATACTTGAGATGACACAATAGGTTTTATCTACTGTAATCTTTAAATCTCATAGTTAATGATGTTATTAATTAATAGTATGGGCACCTCATCAGCCTTAATGCAAACAGCACCCATCAAACCTGAGTTTTTTGCGTATCGATACAGACCTGTCCCCAAAAAACTATACATCAAAGAGTAATTTTTTTGCCATAAATTTAAGTTCATCTCAGAGAAGTTTTACTGATCCTTTAGGAGTGTTCAGCTTTCATGAGAATTTTTAGTTAGTGTAATTTTGGGGGTTGGTTCGGAGTTATGGCTAATTATGGAATAACAGTTCAAAAACCTGTTGGTGGGGGGGGGCCCATAGGGGCCGTTTTCGGCTATCCTATATGAACCAAAGTTGCCATTGAAACATCACTTCAGACATTCTTTATTAAAAATTAAAATAAAAAGTAGGATAAAGTGAGGTATTCCTTGTGATATAGACATAATTTATAACTTATAATGGTCCGCCATTGCTAATTAATATATGTAGCATTGGGAAATTCAATTCCCAAACAGTCTTGTTGTCCTCATTTCTCCAGTTTCAGCATAAGGTACAGAACCATAAAAACAACCTTTGTTGAAAGTAACGAACTGCGACCTTTGAACCACAAACCATCCTTTCCTTATTTCTCTTTGTTGAACACGCTTTCTTCATCAGATTCGCCCCTGGCAGCTTGGAGGCAGTGGTGAATAGGGAAGGGAAATGGTCCCTCCACATTAGAGCATTGTCCGCACATTTGTCCCTCAACACTGTAGGCTGTTGCATTATTTCACAGTCAAAATTCCCCCAATTTCCATGATTTCATGATCCTTGTCCCCTGAGAGTGAGACCCTCATTTCACCCCACAACATAATAATTTCTGGTGCTCTCACTGAAAAATAATAATATTGATTATTCAATTCATGATAATACATTCACCCCGATCTGGACACATTTCCTTTTGTTGAAAATGGTCAAAAATTCCCCAATGATTTCTACCGCATTATAAGGTTGTGGCCGTGTCGTCACAACGCAACCGTAATGCTGAACCTTTTTTCAACAGGATCGATCAAAACACGTTATGGCAACCATGTTATTGTATACAAAACACATGATTATTCCCAAGGTTGCACGCAACATTAAATTGAATGGACTCTGCATTAACCGGTATAGACACCTGTCGATGCTTTTGTTCCTATCCAATCGATTAAAACAGGCACAACCTCATCGCTTGTTTAGTTTTCGTGACCATCAGGATGAAACTGGCCCAAGTGGTATTTTTATCCTTTGTGTTCAACTGACAATATCGCCCCTCCGCTTAGGGCCATCTCAAATTGGATGGAATAAAGCGAGAATGTAGCTTGGGATCTTGTGTAAAAATAAAGTAACACAATCGTGGCAAAATGCACATTAATATTTTTTAATAATTTTAGCTTTGATTTTATAGTTTTTATGGGGACAGTCTGTAGAACAATTTATTTTTTCCGTTCTCAATCTTCATAATATTTTGCCTGACCTTTGACAACAAGTTCAATCCTGAGTGTTCAAATATGGGTCATTAACGGTTGTAGGAAAATATTTATACTGTATGTACGCTCTATGGGGTTGTACCACCTTAAAGAGTTTAATAGCTCGCTCAACTGCCAACCGATCATCACTACCCTAGTTGGATTATACCACTGTTACTGCCCTGATATGCTTTTATATACATACTAAAAGGTATGTAGGTCGACATCTAAAACTAACCATCATCCCTTGACAGGATTGTGTTTTTTGCATTCAAAACGCATTCCTTTGCGGAACCCAAGAAAAATGGGCATAATAATTATGTGTAAGCATTATCTCAGCAACCATTATACAGACCCAGTAAGAACATTTAACCCCCTGAGGTCACCACTTATCTTACACTACTCTAATTAGCTCATTAGATGATATAACATGATATCACCTCTTGACTACATCCAATAAACCTTCCATTATCTGTACAATCTAAACTTCTTTTAGACCATGTTTCTGATTGGCAACTACTCAATAGCCCAATGTTTAACCAATGAAATCGGCTGACAGACCTCAAGGGGTTAACACCCCTAGGACCAAGATAGCAAGCAAACGTTTGGCCAACGTCGGCAATGGTCGGCACGGTCAACGGTCGGCAAGACAATGTCGACCAACGTCGGGTTGTGTCGAAACTGATCATGAAAGTTACTTTAACTGGGTTGACAGATGGGTGGCAAGGCAACGTTGGCCCAACGTAGGATTACGACGAGAATGTGGGATGTGAACTTAGAAGTTGTCATGGAAAATGAAAATAATGTTACATGTATAGGTACATTTGATTAAATATGTAGTTGTTTGAAATTTTGGATCATTAAGGTTTCTAAAATGGATTCCATTTGTTCGGGGATGTCGGCACTAAGACAACGTCAGCCCAACGTTGGCCCAACGTTGCGAAATTGGTGGGGGCGTGGTCAGGGTGCAAAATAAGATTTTTAAAGGGCACCCAATTTCAAGGCAATTTTCAATTGTGTAAAAGGGCATCAAAGCAATTACATGTTAATAAATATTATAGAGCCAAGAATGGCAAAAATTTAGGGCATGAAGGCAACTGGTAGGGGCACCGAAGGCAAATGCCTTCGGTTATTTTGCGCCCTGGGCGTGGTCTTGACGACCTCTCATTTTTTCTTACTAATTTTTTTAATTTTTGACCATTTTAATCTTCGTCACTGGGGTGGTGCTAAATTTAAGTTTCTATTTTAGTGGCGGAATTACTTGCATTTGGGTTCAGAACGTAAGCTATTGTGCGAGTGCTTCAATGAGAAGCAAACATTCACAAGATTTACAATTTTCATCTGTTGACACCATAGAATAAATATCGTTATCTTGTCCGAGGGATAGTTTCATTTTACTGCTAACTGTTCAAACACTGTTTTCAATTGTCACATCACATCAAAATTGATGAAACAAGCTAAAAATTATCCCTTATTTCGAGCGGGTGAGGCACTAGTTGTATGCAAATGCCGCATAAGACAAGTTCGATATCGATGGTGATAGCGCCACCATTTTCGATAAGCTACCTACTAGCTAATAATTTATATGCCAGTACATGAACGTATACCGGGGATGCCACAGCGTAATGCAGCCACGACGATTGGCGAAAACCATAAGCTACACGATTTCATGCAGATTTCATGCAGTATGCCTCCATTCTCTTGATCGAGTGTCCTATCCCGATTATTTAGGATCCCTGGTATTTTCCTTAATTATATTATGGAGGAATAAACTCCTTTAATAGGAGACAGAATACAACCTACCGATTTTGATAATAATTAGTACAATTTTGAACAAAGCAATAACTAATTGTTGACCTGACACTGGCCCAACTATAAGCCAACGTTGGCGCAACCTATTTCTGACGTTGATCAATGTTATGCCAACGTCGAACCTTGGACCAACGATGGCCCACTGGCCAAAATGACGTTTGTCAGACGTCTTTTTGCAACATTGGTCCAACGTCCTGGACTACGTTGCGCCAACGTTGGATCAACGTAGTCTTGCTATCTGGGTATGTTCTTAACCACACCAGCTTCTCATTGACAATGGCAAGTGAATGCCATTATGTTGGGTTGAGTGATATTTACCTGGGATATTCAGCTCTATTTTGAGACATTTTTGTCTCAAGTGTCCTGACCCAAAAAGTTCCATTTCAAAACCTCTCAAATAGCTTAAATCTGTCAATTTAAAAAGCAAAATGTCAAGTAGCAAGTCAACTAATTTTGTTGAAGATTGTGGTTAGAAAAATGCTATTTTCTATAGCAATTTTCTGTGAACTACAGAACTAAAAATGCTACTCATGCTTGCAGTACATCTTTATGCCTTCATTTCCTCTCATTGACATCATTTTGGGTAAAATTTGAGTGCAGTAGTAATAACCTCGTTGAAGTCAAGGAGGCTAGTGGTATACATGTATGCTCAACTTGTTGTTCGGGTTTTCAGTTTGTCTCTTTCAACTCCCTAATATTGTAGGAGAGCACAACATGACTACCCATGTCATTAAGGACCCTGGGAGTGCTTTTACCCCTGGAAAGTGCAATCGGTCCATTCTGCCATTGGTGGTTTAAGTTTTTTTATGCACGAGTTCTCAAATAATGATGGTGAACTGTGTTGGCACTGGCAATAGCTAATATAGATGCTAAGACCAATAAGACATGCTATCAAAAAGCCCAACCAAACACATGGCAGGTATACCCTTCAATGTCGACCAGGTGGGGGTTTAGGACATGCCAACCTAACAGCAACAAGCAAATTCCAAAACAGCATAAACTTCCGGGATAGTCTGTTTCAAAGACTCTAACAGTAGGAGGGCCTCTTACGCATATCGAACGTTACAAACACTTGACTAAGACTAGGCCTGGTCACGAATTTAAATCTAAATGACCGTTATTAGAAATTATTTTGTTGCAATATTTTCAGCGGGGTTATCACTAAATCCCCGAGGGATGTGAAGTCAATAATTTTTTCTTAATTTATCATGATATTACTAAGATCTTGGGAACAAAGGTTTAAGAGATGATTGTTAATGTCACTGGTACCAGGACTGTCATAGTAAATGCACATAGCAGTTGCCCAAATTACCATTTGGAAGCCCACTGCCCAAATCGAGCACGATCGTGTCCTACCCCCCTGATGTAGACATGGCAAACATATAGGTCAACACCAATAACCTGATTTCTGTGTATTAACACTTAAGTGTATAAGGGGGGGGGGTGTAGCTCAGGAGTTGCAATGCTGTTCCCCACTTATAAGGGTCATTTGGTAGAAAAAGATAACCATGTCTGAGGATTTTGTTTCAAATATAACCAGTTTTAAAAAGTTTGACTTTTTAACAATGTTTGAGGCAGTAAAAATGGGACCAATGTCTTAAGGATTTCTCATGTAAAAAAACCACAGTTTAGGGATTCTCTTGAAAAAATGAACCACAACAAAAAACCTTATAGCCAACCTGTGAGCTAGATGTTACATGGTATCTAAACAACCTTGAGCCAAACTGTGAAGTAGTGTTTTATGGTTATCTGAAAAACTTGAGACCAAAGTTGAGCTAGATGTGCAAGGTTGTCTTGAAAATGTGAGTCAAAACTTATATGACAAGAGACTAGAGAATTTTGTGCCAAAAATTTGAGCAATTTGTAAGTTAGAGATGTAGCCATGGTATCTCAAAACCACATGGGCCAAAAACTTGGGCAAAGAGCTTGAGGATGCATGTTTTTCGTTGCAAAAACTTGAACCGAACTGTGAATTAGATGATGCTTGTTATCTTAAAACTTAAGTCAATCAAATATGCTATAAAGATCTTATGGTGCAGTTCTATGTACAAACTGAGTCAAAATGTATGTAATAGCCTTATGGGTTGGTTCATTTTAGGGATTACCATGACTTAGCCAGAAGTCGTATATATTGTGATTATCAGAGAAAGCATCTATTTTTCACCATCGCGCTTTTCTAGCGCAGCGAGGGTCTTAGTCTGGAGGGCGAATCTCGATGTCGTATGTGTGAAGACTATCAGGGGCTTCATTTTTGTTCGTACGTCGATGAATTTGGTCGTGGGTAGGGATGGATATGGGACAAGTCGTCATTAGAGACGATATCTTACGGAAATCGGGGCGTGTTTTGGCCGCTCGGGGCGGTTGCGGGCTGTGGATCTTGGAGGGAATATTGGGGGAAATGGTAAATATCCGTGATGGTACGACTATGCGCCGTGCATTTAGATTACGCCCTGCCGAAGTATGGAATTTGGAAAGAATTTTGTTGTGTTCTCTCTGGTTCATTAGACATCTATCACTCATGTCCTTTGTGGGAATGCTATCATATTAATGGTGTTTGTAAGCTCCGTCTATTCAAGGGTATCACCGAAATTAATAACGTCGACAGATCTTGCCTGCAATATTACGGCGGGCCAGTATTTCCCACGGTGTAGTCTGTGTGAACAGAATCCGAAAGGGTACTGCAATATTGATGGGTCGGGCAACATAAACATTTACCCACGGTGCTACGGCACTTAGGCTAACTAATTTAATATGCACGATCTTACTTCCCCCCAGCTTAAGGCGGGTGCACCAATCGTTGGATTTGTATATTACCACCACGTGATCTCGTTTGTTTTGTCCTTGGTCCCCGGTGTTCACCAATGGAGAGTCCATTACAACATTACGTGACCCTCGTTGATGTATAAAAAATATGTTTGCCCTTGGACGGGTCCTATGTATGTTATGAACGGAGCTTGAGGGCTGCATAGAACACGTCAACACGGGATGCAACAACAGTGATGTTCAGGCGATTCTCTACATACCACATTGCTACAGACAATGATTAGGGTCCAGAGAAGATGGCGAAAGATCTTCTTGATATGGTTCGCTATTCGTTATAGTTATACTGCTGACACATGTAGGACATTTTAGCATGATGCAAGAGTTATAGCTTGAGCGATACAAAATACAACAGGGAGTGGCATTGATGATGGGGGGCAGCTTCAACCGGTACTCTACAGATTGGATTGCTTTGATCTGTAAATATAAATTACTGTTCAGTACAAAACACACTCCTGCCCTGGTCCATGTTCATGATGTTGTCACTAATGAAACCGGTGATCCCCATGGCGCATCAGTTATATAAAGGCGAAGTAAAAAAAAAAACATGTTCTGGCCCGGACCGCTTCCTTTTTTGTGGCCGCCTCGATTTATTTTTTATTTAAAAAAAATGAAAAACATATATAAATTAAAAAAAAACGAAAATCCATCAGGAAATGTTTTCAAAGGTTCGGCATGATTGCCGAATTTTGCGCCTCCATGAAAATGCAAATTCTTGCCTCCTAATAATTTTTCCCGTTCTTGAATTCAGTCATGCTATCATCGAAAACATAACATCTTTTTAAAAATGACATCCCCAATGGTTTTAATGCAGATTAAGCAGCCCAAACGCCCTGGGAATCTATACACGCTAGGCATGCCATTGGCGCTGCCATTGTTTTTTTTGTTTTTGTTTTTTTGCAGATCTCTATTCTGTATTGCAGCACCAGGAACTAGGAAGATTTCGCCGTTTTTTGTCCGTTTTTTAGTCCCATAGTGAAAAAAAACACTGATGAGATGCGTCAGAATAATCTCGAGCGATTTTAAAAAACACAGAAAACTAGATTTAAAAAAGAATTCGCTTAGGAAGTCATAGCTATTTGACAAATAAAATTTCTGAAATTTTATACATAATAACCCCACCTTTTGAACGAATTTTTCCCTTAAAATTGGCAAGAAACTCACAAATCGAAAATCAACATCAAGTGATTAAAAACCCGGACTTTATTCCATAACTTACTGATACCAGCATTTGAGTTATGCTGTTTCCACTGATAGCCCTATTAAAAGACACTATCAGTGATTTGCTAATCAAAAAATCGAAAAACATTTTTTTTTTTTTTTTAAATATTTGCATTTTTGGAACAAGTATAGTAGCAGAACATACCATGCCAAGTGATAAGTATAGAAGCAACTAATAAGGACAAAATCGCTTATTTTAGTAATACTGTCCGTACGGACAATACTAAAACGTGTAATTAGGGGTTCTCAATGCGGCCCGGGGCCAAATCGCCCGCCAAATCCATTGATTTTTGGCCCTCGGACTTGCTCTTAAATATAACGGGAAAAACATAAGAAATTCAGAGTATTTGGCCCTCAAGTAGGAATTTCCAATATGTTTGGCACTCTGTGGCCCTTCAGCTAATATTAATTGAGAAAACCCTGGTGTTTGAATGGGGATTCATATCTATGAACAATTCTGTTTTTAGTGTTCCTTTCTGTCTAATTCCAGGAAAATATAATAATTGCAAGTCTATAGACTTATCATAACTTTAACTATCCTACCAAATTTAAATATCTTTATCTTTCGGGATAACACGCTAGTGTCTTTAAGTATGTCTCAGTGCCGTTTAATATTGTGTAAGAGACTGTTTGTGATTCGCAATCACGGCAGTATATTCATCAACTGAAGCAGGGTGGAAAGGTAATCATCAACAGTTGTCTTTATTTTAATATATTTCTGCATTATATTAACTCTCTCTGAATTCAAATTTGAGGGCTATTTTAAGTTTATACATCTATATTATCGTGTTTTCTCATACTGCAGTGAAGCAGTACATGACTAGTTAAATGAAAACGTTGGATGATAATCTCCTCTGAAGTCATCAAAAGGCATCACTATCATGAACTTTAAGAACATGCAAACATTATATGATTTTACTCTCAATATATTTCTTGTTCCTCTTAAGTAAAATACTGAAAGGCTAATAGATAGATCCTTGCCTCTGATAAGCTCCTAGGTGTCCACCTAACTGCCCGATAAGGAGCTTTGTTCAGGTTTGGCTCCAACAGTCCACTTAGCTTAAAGTAGCGTCCAGGCAGGCAGCGGCTTACGGACTTCAAGAAACTGAAAAAAATGCATGATGCCTTCCATGTTGACAAAAATTGCCTTGATGCCCTTTTACAAATTGCTGAATGACCTCATGCCCTTGCAATTTGAAGGCACTTTTTTATTTGCCCTTTAAACACTGCCTTGCCCCCACGGTCCATTTTGACAACTGGATATCGCGCCTCACATCAATGCATGATACCTAGTACGTTGACAATGTTAAATAAATGCCGGACGGCGGAGGTTATAAACACAGAGAGATGGAGTCTTAGGTTGTTTATTCTGTTGACGACGATTTGATTTTTAGAGAATTGCATACGAAATATTGTCCAATTGAAGATTCCGTTTGATACTTTATTAGGAGGTCTTCTACCAACTAAAACATTAAGATGTGCTGAAACTGGGGGGGGGACTTGCTAACTAACACTATTAACATGTGATAATATGTTCGTTCGTTGTGTGACTTAGTCTCTGTTAGTGTTGACGTCAGTGTGATAAGGTTAACACCTGGAGTGGACGAACTCTTGGAAGGCGGCAATCTTGAAAAATAAAAAATAAAAGCCCATCTCCTTTTTTTCAAAAAACCACCCGGACGAGAAATGTTTTATTTTTTACTTGGCCTAACCTGTGCGGGGTGTGGATCCATTCTAAACAACCAAGCCAGAATTAGTTTACACAAATGCTAATCTTGATCAAGTTACCGGGGGTGGGTCAAAGCACTGAGTGGCATTTAGCGGTAGGGTTCAATAAGTCCTAAATTTAGACATCGTCAGTTTAACCGTAGGCATCTAAACACAAAATATTTACAAAAAAATCCTATTTCTTTGGTGTTTCGAAGTAATACGTTAATAATTTTCCCGGGGGGGGCCAATTGTTTCAATGTGGGATATGATGCGTTTAAATGGTACTTTCAAAAGGCACCCTAAACATGTATTTCATCGACGTATTAAAAAACAAGCTAAAAAAATACCCTAAACAAGTATTTTTATCTGTTTATGATACCCTCAACACGGACGGCAGTGCTTGAATCGTAAATATACCCCTTTATTATCTTGCTTGCTTAACTTACCAAGTTCCGATTACAATATGTGGGATGATTTGATCCCTGCTTTAATGAGATATAACATGACAATTTCAGGGGTTAAGAAAAAAACATACCCTTTTTCCATATTTTGTGTTTTTGACACCCTAAACGATGTACGCGCGTACATCGCCTGTTTGGAAAAAAAGACACCCTTTTTTACGAGTTTTTTGTTCACGCATCATATCCACCTTTGAATAAAGTGGCCCCCCCGGGAGGGAATATTTCTTATTCCAAAACTGCTGAAAAACAACACGTAGGTTTATTTCTGATTCATATCTAACGGACAAGGTCGTATATTGCTGTAGTCTATCATTTGAGGCTTGGCCCGCCATCGTCTGGCGGACATAGCAATATGGTGGGAAACAGATTCAAGATTCAACTTCTTGCAACTTCCGTGTTTTGTTTGGTTTACGGAACACGTTCGTCGTCTTGACAATGCATTAATTATGCCATAGCAATTAATGTGTACAATAATATCTACGAAGCACTTGTAGGCAAACGATTCGCGATGCATATACTATGCAGTTGGAAATGGTTCATGATCATGATAATTTCTGTAAAATCCTTCATATTTATGGATGTGAAATCAATTTAAGACTGAAGAGCATTGTGAGTAGAATAGTAATCAAAATATCCACCTGCATTAATTTTTTTTCACAACAACCGGGTATCCCGTGTGGAGATTTTAAGCCCGGTGTGTGAAAGCAGATATAGTACGGCGGTAGCCATTAGTCCTGGCTTCATATACGATAACAGAATAAAGCGTGAAACTAATGTTGCGTTAAAGAGTCAAAACCTGGAATCGATTTGCCCTATTGTTCACCAGTGTTCCCGGGCTATGAGTACGCCGGACAATGGTTCTTTTACACCTTGTGTCTGTGTTGTAAAAACTTACTATGCCTACATTCTTGTGTGCGAATCATATGGAGGGAAGGGTGGTTGTTGGTAGGGGGAAGGGTGGGTGTTGGATAGGGGGAAGGGAGGGTTGTTGGATAGGGGAAGGGAAGAGGGAGTTGTTGAGGGGCCAGGTGGGGGTTGGGGCGGGGTGGGGTGCACAAGGGAGGGGGCGGGGTGGGGTACATCAAGGTAGGGTGGGGTGAACCCCATGTGGAACCTCATAACCCAGGTGACACTTCATGATCCCGTGTTGTGACCTTTTGACTTGTAACCAAGTGACCTTATGGGACCATGGTGACCTCATGGGACAATGTTGACTCATGTGAACATGGTGACCTAATGTTGACCCTGGTGACCTCATACGACCCTGGGACCTCATGGAACCTTGGTGACCTCATGGGACCCTGGTGTGACCTCAGTGACCCTTTCGACCTGTCACCTTGGGTCCATTACAAGTCAAGTGTATCGGGGGAGGGGTTGGGGGGCTTTGTAGAGGAGGGGGGGGGGGGGTGTCGGTGAGGGAGGCACGGTATAGGGTGCATCGGAGGTTGACATTGGTGACCCCATGTACCGTTGTGGACTAAATGTGCCTTGTGAACCCACATTGACCTCATGTGACTTGTGTATCCTTGGTGCTTACATTGGTCCATGTTACCTTGGTGTCCTCATGTGACATTGGTGACCTTATGTCACCTTGGTGAACCTCATGTGACCTGGTGCTTTCATGTGACCTTGGTGACCTCATGTCACCTTGGTGACCTCATGTGACCTTGGGACCTCATGTCACCTTGGTGGACTCATGTTCACCTTTGGCCCCTTAACAAACCGGGAAGACAGACAACACCAAGGTCCAAGTGTAACCATGATGTATGTTTTTGTAAATTGACAAAGAATTCACTGCATACTCCTCAAATCAAGTTATTAGTATGAAACAGATTCTTAGGGGGGATATTTACGGTTGTGAGGAGGTACTTAAATTGCCTTTATCTTTCATGCTCACACCAATTTTGAACCCCCAACTCATATCTTTATAATTGGTTTATTCTTGGTCTTGTTCAATAAGTTTCAGAGGACGTTTGATAACATTGGGTGCTCCATTGCTTAGAATAGATTAATAGGCACTACCAGTTTTCACTGTGTAGGGGTCCGTTCCCGAAAGTTAAATTCAGTTGTAATCAGCTTGCCGAGGTTGGTATTAATTTGTTCCAAGCTGTAACTGGCATGAAAAGGTTTTATGTAGGACATATGCAATAGGATTACACACAGTTTGGGCCGAACCCCAGGTTACATTAAATCAACCAGTACAAAATGTAAGGTTAGGCTTTTACTTTGTGTCAAAATAAATCAACAAATAATCGGGATGAATTAATTATTCTGCCACCGTATCCATAGCAGTTTTTTCCTTTGAGCTGCCAATCATAGGGTAGGCACAATAATAAAATTCTTTCCCAACTCAATAATGGACCATGTCCTTACATAGTCATTATGGTCATAGACATGAATACATTTAAGCGGGGGAGTGGGAAAATCGGTAAGAAGGGTGTTGGAATAAGTAGGACTGGGTAGGAAATGTGGTCGATGGGGTGTTGCGAAAGAGTGGGGGAACGATGAGGGTGTTGACGCTTGAGAACAAGGAGGGTGATAGGAATGAGGGTGTTGGGAATGGGAGTTAGGATGGTTAAGGAATTGGAGCTATTGGGGAGGGGAGAGATATTGGGGAGGGAAAAAGGGAAGATATTAGGTAAGAGTAGGTGGGAGGTTGGGGAGTTGGGGGAACATAGGATGTTGGGGGAAGGGGTACTTGGGATGATGGTATTAGAGGGGTAAGGTGGGGATTTCCAACATATTTTTTGCTTCCTGATGGAGATAACAAGATGATGTGACTTAATTAGATACGTGTATGTGCTACATCAGGGTGGTTCAGGGAGTGGCACCCAGAATGATCAAAATTAAGAATTGTAAACAGGTTTTTTTAAAGCAATACATTGCATTAATTTTTTTTACCGCATGAGTTAATCATGACATTTTTCCCTCCTAAGGTGCCGCCTCCCCTGTTCTATAAATTGTTAGCGAGGGTTACATCCACGTTGATTGCTTATCTTCTATGTTGTCTGAAAAATTCAGCCTCTAAATCCATACTTTCCCAAGATAGACAAAATACAGCCATTTTATTGGTTAACCGTCTATCGTTAGGAGCACAGTAGTGCAATGGGCTTTGCAATATGCATCTGGCATCAAAACCAAATTGTTTTCCACGGAAAACTTAGTGGTGCGTTAGTGCCAGGCTTTCGAAAAAAAATGATACACTTAAATCAGCCCAATCCTTTTCAGGCAGCCCTTATTAGAGACAATCGGAAAGAAGTTAGTATTGTGCACACAACCATATGAATTCGGCAGCCTCAACAGAATAAACTGCATGTTGAAGGATGTGGTGGCAGAAATACTGAAATTCATCCCGGAGCAATCATGGAAAAAGTCATAGGTGCACCATAGACTTCCATGTCATGGTAGAGTTAAAGGTACATTACCAATGTCAAAGGTCATTTGAGTAAAACTTGTCTGAGAGTGAAGGAAACGTGGATGGCAAAAGCAGGGGACACTAGTGGTTTGAGAACTGCCTTGTTTTTCTAAGTCAAGGGCATAAAATTATTGGTCATAAAATCTTCAGCCAAATTTTTAGATCACAATATGGACCTAATATAAAATCCTTCTAGGAAAATTTGAGAACTGGTTGTTTATCAATGTTGTAAACTGTATGACTGGTTGCAATCAAGAACCAGCTAAATCATTTGGTATTACCATTCAAATGTTTCACAAGGATGAAAAAATAGGACTGGCCAGTTTTTATGTACATTTTCAGACAGACTTTAGATTATAGTGGTTTGCTTTCCAGAAATTGTTGAAAGTTTTTTGACAAATAATAGGCAAAAGTAGGTCAGGATGGTAAATGGTACAGACAACAACTTAAGCCCTTAAACTCGGAGGCAATCAAGTGTTTTGATGGACTTATTGCAAAAGATCCTGTTTTTTTCAAATTAACTTGAAAACATCGTGTTATCTCCTTGAAATGCCAGTAGCCTATTTCCGCAGGATCAATTAAGATTGTCAATTTGGTATTCATGGATCCAGGGTTTTTCAGTAGAGCTCAACTTCCGCGGTTCTCAGATTAAGAAATTTCATTTCAAGAAACAAGTTTGTAAAAATAACATTCAGTGGTGAATACATGCACTATAATGCATACTACTATTCTAAGCCTGACTTATATTTAAAATTCTCTGTGACAATTAGAAAAGCAGTAGGGGGATTTTGCGATAGAGAGATGTCCGTATGTGTATGTGCGTGTGTTCCAGTTTGGTTAAAGACACTCTCAGTGATTTGCTAAATCAGAAAATCGAAAAATCATCAAAAATCAGATTTTTGCATGTCTGTAACAAGTATAGGTATCCTAACATACCCTGCAAATGACACGACCAAAAGCAACCTAACAAGAACAAAATCGGATGTTTTAGTCATAAGTGTCCGTTCGGACACTTACTACTACACGTAATTGAATGGAGATTCGTATCTTTGAAAACTGCCGTTTTCTTCGTTTTCGGTCAATTCTTCAGTTGGAAAAGGTATAACATAAGAGAATTTTACAGGCTTATTCTTCACTTTTAAGCTATTTCTGCAAATTTCAAATTTTTTTTTTTTTTTTTTTTTTTCAGACAGACTTTAGATTATAGTGGTTTGCTTTCCAGAAATTGTTGAAAGTTTTTTGACAAATAATAGGCAAAAGTAGGTCAGGATGGTAAATGGTACAGACAACAACTTAAGCCCTTAAACTCGGAGGCAATCAAGTGTTTTGATGGACTTATTGCAAAAGATCCTGTTTTTTTCAAATTAACTTGAAAACATCGTGTTATCTCCTTGAAATGCCAGTAGCCTATTTCCGCAGGATCAATTAAGATTGTCAATTTGGTATTCATGGATCCAGGGTTTTTCAGTAGAGCTCAACTTCCGCGGTTCTCAGATTAAGAAATTTCATTTCAAGAAACAAGTTTGTAAAAATAACATTCAGTGGTGAATACATGCACTATAATGCATACTACTATTCTAAGCCTGACTTATATTTAAAATTCTCTGTGACATTTAGAAAAGCAGTAGGGGGATTTTGCGATAGAGAGATGTCCGTATGTGTATGTGCGCGTGTTCCAGTTTGGTTAAGTTTTGTTTTTAACATCTTCTTCAAAAAGTTTAAGTCCGATTTACACCAGATTTGGGGTTAAGGTGCAATAGGGGTTCTTTCATGTGTGGATATCAAAGTTCATGGACCAAGGTTAAAGGTCATCTGAGGTTATGTTCCAGACTGCCATCTTTCCAGGGGGATGATGCAAGTTTACTTCCAGTATTTTTAAATTTACCATGTTGATTTTTTAATTCACCCACACCAGCTGATGGTATCTGCTATAAAAATTGTAGCATTAATGTAGTACTTTTCATGTCTATCAAAGCCCTTTACAATTATTATCGCTATCTTTGGAATACGTAAGCTGCCATACATACCCAAGGCATACATACTCATACCTTTGGGCAGTGCTTAATGGACATTCTTAAACAGTTTGTGAAAATATGTAAGCCAATTAATTGGCTGAATTGCCCAGGTTAATCAACATTTGAACCAGGTAGTTACCGCGCCTATTGACGTTGTTTGGAGGTTGAAGCGTTGGTGTCACAACGCGTTTCCTACCATTTTCGCGCACCTGCCAACGTTGCGTCTCGTTGTATGAGTTCATTGCGTTCAAACGGGTTGTTAGGATTTTGTCACAGAGGTGGTAACAGCCCATTTCTTTGTGTATAGCCAGTAAGGATCGAGGAATATACGGGTTAAAGATGACATTAAATTATAAAGCTGATTAAGAATGACGACACCATTTTTTGCTGGAAAACTTGGCTCCGCACCTCATTATTCCACTTAAATAATGGTATCGCCTTGAGTTTCAATTTGTTGGAAGAGAGTAGTAACGTTCCCAAAATCATACTTTATTCTCCTTAATCTTCCTAACAGCTACCCATTTGCACCTGTGTGGAAGAAGAATGGCAATCAAGATAAAAGGTCTTGCTTGGGAACACGTGGCGCAACAGTGGAGACTCGACCCAGACCTTCGGATGCATGCCGCCGCGTGATCTATCCACACAATCTGCAACTATCAAATACTAGTAATTTGATATCTTTTGGAGTTTTTTGGTCCAGACCGAAACCAAGTTCGGAACGGGGGACTATGAAATGAGCAGCGGCCGTTCGTTCGTCCGTGATTATAAAATGTTAACCAACCGTTGTATACGATTTACTGGAGTTCCGTAAGGGCGACAATGATGAACTTGTGGGAAGAACGGGTGATGGATGGTTCTTGACCTGATCAGATTGTGGCCGTAAAATAGTACTTAAGTATCTAATTTGCAATAAATTTACTGAAATTGTCTGCAAGGCCTACACGTTTTCTGGAGTTCCGGACAGGCGTTAAATGAGGTAACTGGGTGGAAGGAGGCGGGCTGAGGAGTTCTCGACCTGTCATTTGATTAGTTTTATTGTTGGTGCGTTATGTCGGGCAAATTGATATTGCAAAATGAGCTAATTAATATGCAAAACTCAGCGTAATGCGATAATTTTGAAAAAGGTTAATCGGATCTCACAAAATTCCTGCGCTTCATGAAAAGCATATCATGAGGCACATCTTTTCATTTTAAGTATGTGATATAATTTCTAAAATCACAAAATACAAAATTAAAAAATTTTTTAAGTAAAGGGATCATTGAGTAGCTAAGGGCATATGTTAGAAAATTGGGTCTGGGCATCAGTTTGTGCACTGTTGGTCGAGAGCCTAAGGCTCGCAGACAACAGTGCACAAAATGATGCCCAGACACAATTATCTAACATGAATTCAAGCAGCTCAGTTAAATATCCGTGATACACTGAGGTGGCTCAGTTCAAATATAAAGTAATAATATAAAAATGTGTTAAAATTAAGAAAAAATTCACCCTGTAGAAAAATAATAAATAAAGATTAAAATACCGGGGTCACTCCCAATTGGCCGTCTTACTTCAATCACTGTATCGATTAACTTCGCAGTTGTAAGGATTATTGTATGTGAGGGTTGCCCTCACCACTGTACATTCCCCATTTTAACACCATGGGGTACAGGGTAATGAGATATTTTGAGTTGTGGAGTGCATACACCGAGGTTGGCTGGCCAAAAAACAAATATTGCCGTTAGCTCTCCAGTGAGATTGGGGAATCGTATTTGAAGTTGGATTCTCCAATTAAAAGTATGTGGTACGATCTTTAGGCCTAGTACTAGGTGTATGTACAACCGGTCCCCCGGCCTATAAAATGGGTAGTTAAAATCTGTTGTATATTGTGCCACCACAATGAAGTCGGCAGAATCAACGGAATAAACTGCATGTTGAAGGAGTGTGGGTGGAGATTAATAATTAATTCTGATTATTGTCATAGGATAATGTATCACAAACAACAGCATGGAGGGTTTTTGACAAAGCTATTAAGGCGTGCATGAGTGGGACTCCTCTAATTAAAAGGCCGGATCATGTTACAAGCTATTGTCCCGTAATTAGTCTTTGTTTCGAGTAACGCAACACTCCTGTCAAAATGAATGAAAGTAAATAGTAAAATGTCAAGAAAGAAAACATGTAATGGACCACGGTTCGGTTGCAGGGAGTTAACAGGGGGGCAGAGGGGGCACATACATTTTCCAATCCATAATTAATTATTTCAGGGGAAGCATCAGGGGCGCCACATTTTCCCACTCGCTACGCTCGCCGGGTTGACCAAATTTTGAAGAGCTGGGGGGGGGGGAGGGGGTTGGCAACTTAATTTACCTTCCGCACGTGTGGTGGTACAATGTATTTCGATATTTATACATCTACAATGAGTCCGGTACCTTATGCGCCCCTTAATCCTCCAAGTTAGCACAGTAAAATTTGTTAGTATAGTATAATAGTATAGGCCTATGTTGTTTGATAGGTAAATGGACACATTTCATGTGAAGAAAATGCATAATTTTCAGGGGGGAAAAGATAGGGGCAAGATTCCCCTGCCCCCTCCCCCTGGCGACGCCAGGTTCGATGGGCTGCGGTTCTCTATGTGGCCAACCGTATAGTATAGTTATGTCATGTGTGGCAGGCTAAATGTCCTCATACTTTCGTTACTAGTTTTGTGGTATAATAATTTTTAATGATTTTTTCGGGAAACTTGCTGTATTTGTAATCTGAAAGGCTTGTTTCAAACTGAAAAATTTAGTTTTAGGTGAAATTTTTTATTTTTTTTATTTTTTTTATGAAACTTAGTTTTCGAAGAAAAAGCTATAAATATTGACTGAAAGTTTTTCATTCATAAAACCCTTACTGTTCTTCAAGTTTATAATTGAGTTGTCAGGGATCATTTTGAACTGAGAATGAAAAGGTACTAAATTGCTTGAAATTTATAGTTGCTAAGCTTTAAAATGATATATCTTTAAGTAAACTTGTTTAAACTGAGGTTTTATTGAAAAGAGTGTATTGAAATAATTTTGAGAAACAGGGTTTTCAACAGGTCAATCATTTACTCATCGTTAAACTCAGTTTATCAATGATAAACTTTTCCGAAAACTACGTATCATAGAGAATCCCTATGTTTTCAGGTTTGAATAAATAGATGTTGTGCGTTAATTTTTTTTAAAGGAAATATGTTTTCAAGTGATGGGTACAAATTTCAATCCCAATTGTAATAGTTCGGTTTTCAATTGGATCAGAAAACTCACTTATCAACTCCATAGTTTTTCATTTGAATTTACAAAAAAAATCATTTTATAGAGAGGGACAGTGAAACTAGGGAGATTGACAAGCCACTCAAGCACGCATTCACACAATTAGCAAACTGTGTCAACCACCCTTTCATGATGCTTGATGGACATTGTTGGTAAAATGCGTTTGTATAGTGATTATACATTGTGTGTTGCAGAGAATTATATTTTACGAATCATTCTCGTGTGTTTCTCGAGGTGTCTGAAGTAACTAGAAGACAGAGGACAAATTATCACGATTCTTTTTTGTGGCAAGTTTATCTAGAATCATTTGTTTGGCGTGCAGGTTTATATAATTTGTGCTCCCTGCCTCAGAAACCTTAAGGAGACTGATTCGTAGGATATAATGCACTGAAACCAACAATGGAGAATAAAACATACACTGATGCACTAGACGTGATATATGGGCATAATTGCTGTATATCTGAAACGGTATATCGGAATAGGCAAAAAATTCCTTCGATAATGCGACTAACTTATGCCAAGGGGAGGGGGTGGGGTATTGGGAGGGGTGGGGGGTATTGCAGAATGTTAGGTGAGGGGTGGGGTGTTGCAGGGTGTGGGAGGGGGTTGGGGTGTTGCATGGTGTTGGGAGGGAGTGGGGGGAGTGTTGTGGGGGTTTGGGAGGGGGTGTGGGTTGATTGAGGACGGGGTTAGGGGGGGGGGGCAAAACACGGGGGTAGGGTGTTGCAGGGGTGCGGGTGGGCCAGAGGGTGGGGATGAGGGTTGTGCAAAGGGGGGGGGAGGGGGTTGTGGTGGCAGAAGAGTGTGGGGGAGGGGGTGTTTGGGGGTTGGTGTTTTTTAGTTTTTGTGGGGGGGTGGAGGTGTGGGAGTTGCGGGGGAGGGGGTGGGCTGCGTTCGGAGTGTTGGGGAGGGGGTGGGGTTTTGCGGGGTGGTGGGTGTGGGAAGGGGTGACTGGATTGAAGTGTTGCGGGTGTTGGGGAGTGGGTTAGGGTGTTGTAGTTGCCATTATCTCATGTTAGTGATGGTGATGACATCTGGCGGGGACATATTCGCCTGTATACATTTAAAACTAAAAATAATGTAACTCTACAGTAGTTCACTTATCATGGCATGCAATATCCCACAGCCAAAAGTTCAGTACTACATCTTTCCCAGTCATATGGCTCTTACTCCCAAGTCCATGCCTAGAAAAATAAATCTATGTCTTACGAGATTAAAACAGATTTCGGATTACTTTCAAAGGACAGGATTTTTAATCATGTCCTTGAATGTAATACGTTCAATCTTGTAATAATGAAATCCTTGTAATACAGTAATCTTTAAGGATTACGGTTATGACTGAAAACTACGTATAAGAGGTTTCGTCCTCTATTTGCAAAGGGAGCGAAGTAATTTGAGAACCTGTAATGCATGGCAAGTGAATGCGAAACTAATTAGAATACCATAAAGTTTATTTTGTTAGCTAAAAAGCTGCAAGAAAATGTAGAAGTTATTGTGATTGTATTTTTAATTCAATCCCACTTCATAATAAGATCTAATTTCCCTACACCATGGTATATGTACTCCATTTATTATGCTTTTAACTATTGGGTCAAATGGTGTTAATGTCTGTAATATCCTTGTGAGTTGAATCGATAGGTTCTCAGTCGTTCTGGGTTTATGTGTTTTCTTCTTTGTTTACTGTCATAAAGATGACTCTATCTGACAATAAGTATAAATCAGGAGCGGATCCCGGATTTTGAAAACCATCAAAATGACAGGGGGGGCTGAAGCTGAAAAATTGTCCACAAAGGGCTGATTTTGCAAAGATTTTGCAGAAGAGATTACAGGGAGGCGCGCGCACCTCATACCCCTACTAGATCGCGCCTGATAGTAATATGCATTAAAGAATACATACGAAACCCAGGACATGATTATGCTTGAAATGGTCAGTGTTTGCAGGGTCAAACCATGCAATCTCAATAACGGGAGGATTTGAAGTAAAAATGGACACCAAAGAGTTGACTTAGAAGCCAGACTAGGTGGCAAAACATTGCTTTGGTTGAGATTTTGGGCAAAGCCCATTAGCTGAGAGGAAAACGGTTTTAAAATGTATTTGAGCCATTCGGTAGCATTATTTTTTCACACTTGTGTTTTGCCTGCATTCTTTATACCCGATAGACCACTGGAAAATATTCTTGTAACAATATGCAACCCTTTCATATACCAAATTTTCAAGAAAAAAGAGGCGATCAATATAACAGAGGGACTGAAAATGATACCCTTCTCAGCCGCAGGTCCGTGTACTCCCTTTTCCACTAAGAATCCCCCAGGCAATTATACCCGGGTGAATGTACTAAAATCATGGACTTTTCATAAACTGCAAGTGTCAATTGAAGTGTGCCGATGGACTGCTTTAGCCAATCAAAAAAATAATTTATCGAACTAAATTATAGCTTCACCAATAAGCAAATGTAAATATGATCCTGTGATCATATTCTGAAACACATTCTCATGCCTTTGATGTGCAGAAAATAGAGGCTATAACAAGGAATCATCTTCGGCACCACTCCATACAAATCCTATGAAGAATTTTCTAATGGACTAAAATGGCACTATGATTATTTTACATGCGAGTTCCCTGGCATTTTTTTTTTCTTTTCACCTTTCCAAATTGCAAACTTTCCAAAATGCAAACTTTCCAAAATGCAAAAGTTCAATTTTTAGCAGAGAATGTGTTTCCCTGTTGAGCATTAGACGTTTCAAATAATTTCTAAAAACAAAAACTGCATCTCGTAGTGATGTGTGAAGTCTATACACAAAGCCTGCATTTTCACAGCTTACAAAGTTCATCTTACTTGAATCTAAACTCAAAATTATTATCCAATCTAGTGCGAATCTTCATGTAACTTGATAAGGGAAAACTTGAACAATAAACAAACTTGAAAACTACTTATATGATGCTAAAAGGACATTCAACTATAAAGAGACTGCAACCATGTCCAGTAGGTGATTCACATTTCTTTTCAGAAAATCTCTGGTGTTTTGAATGTTTTGATGTAATTTAGTGCCTTCTAATGCCAGACTTTTGAGGATATGCAAAGGGTATTTCGATATCAATGTCTCCATTAAAATTACTGCTATCTCAAGCATCAAATCATTATCAGCAACCTATTGAAAACATACCATGTGGGAAATCTTGTTATTATTGTTGTTGAACAAAGATGAGACCTGGAAAGCGAGGTATCAATTTTGTTTTGGTAAGGGAACTAAATTTGAAAACAGAAAGAGAGAGAGAAAAAAACGGTGCATCAATGTTGCCATGGCTCCTCCATTGAAAGTTAGGAAACATTTTTATTTACTTTCATTATCAGTTTTATGGATATGCATGCATACCTGGATGAAAAGGATTTTTCTTTCCATTTTAGAGCAATAAACTCAGTGATTTGGATGGACCTTTACAAAACTTTTATCTCTGAACACCACATTTAGTTCTCTCTTAAAGGATTATCAAGACCAAGCTTGCTAATTTCATTAATTTCTCCCAGATGACTAAGAACTACCTCAAGTACTAGATAACCTTTCTTCTTCTTGTGTATGAGGCAGCAGCTAAATATGTTGTAAACGGTGGAGCCAGCTCACTGTTGATTGGTTGGGGTTTGAGAAGTCTATGTCCACTGGTGGACAAAAGGTAGGGCACTCATTGAAGAATGTGATCGGCAGTCTGTGATGGAGAACCACATAGGCAGGCTGGCGATGGCCGCAGCCCCAATCGGTGCATATTGCTGTTGAAGCGACCGACTCCTGTGCGAATCTGGTTTAAGGTGACCCATTCCTTGTGTGGAAGATTGCTACCAGGTGGTAGTTCTGTCATAGGTGTAATAGTGTGTTGATCTGGTCTTGAAGTATCTAGCCAGGTAGTATTCCATGTCTGTAAGATGTTGAATGGGGAGCTGGAGAGTTTAGCAGCGTGTCGACAGAAAGGTCGATGAGAGCACAGTGTCTGTCTGCCGAGCTGGGTGATTTTTGAAAGTGTTATGCAGCAGGTGATACCCTTGATAACCTTTGAGCAGAAAATTATGCACAGTTCATCTTTAAACTATCACCAAAGGTGGATGCTCGACCACCTTACTTGAGCCGACTTCTTGATCTGAATCTAGTTAGGCTTGGAGATATTTTCAAAATTCAAAGACTTTTTCTGGGTTTTGAGATTTTACATGATTTGTCCCCTGCTTCGTTTGGTTCTTTGATTCAACATAGTAAATTGGAGAGTACTAGGCTTTTGCACCAATCTGCAAGGACTTCTTCTTCAATTCTATGTTTATTTTACTTCCACATCTTTGGAATGAAATCCCGTCATTTGCATGTTCTCAATAATCTGTATAACTTCAAAGCAGGCTGTAAATCATACTTTTCAACATTTCCTGGATTGCTTTTGTTTGAAATAATGTTGTGTGTTTCATTTCTGTAAATTTAGTTAGCATGCTCATTTTGGTTACCATTTGGTATAGGCAGAGTGTGAGTGTTTTACATTACTCTCACTGAGTTTATCATTTATTGCTGTGCATACATTTATTTGCCTTGCCTATTCATGGCCACGTAAATCATTTCTGCTCTCGTTCTCTTTGTGCATGTACCTTTGTTCCTCTTTGGATATGAGAGCCCTTTTGTGATCATTTTTTTGATCCAGAATTCCATTTGCATTGTCAATTTTTGAATGTATTTATTTATTTATTATATATGTTTCTGTATTTTGCAAGTAATTCAAATAAATATTATTATTATTGTTTTCCTTGTTCCACTTACAGAAAGATATGGCAATTAATTTATGGAATATAAATTGTAAAGAGAGATACAAGTTGAGAACATACAGTATTGGATCTCAATCTTGTAGGAGTCATCAGGGGATGTAGTGAACTTTTTGAGTGAAGTCAATTTTGGTGTGATTAGCCAAGAAATAGCCATTTTTGTTCCCTGACAGGGGCTATAAAATGAGCATCATCCGTGTATATGTGTGTCAGTCCATCTGTGATAAAAATATGAACCCACCTTCTTTGAGTTACTGCATGCACATACTTAGATATACTTCAATGGGACTTGTTAAGGGAGTGGTCCATGGTTTATGGGAGGGTGACTTGAGGTTTTAAGGATATGTCGGCCCATGTTAAGGGTGTGGTCCATGATTTAAGGGGGGATTTTTTCCTTCATTTTGTAATCTGGTTTATTGTATGTGCCGCAAGGATGGGACCAATATCGAATGATGGGAATTAAGGGAAAGTAATTGAAATTAAAGGCACTATCAGAGATTTTCTTAACCAGAAAATTAAAAAAAAATCATCAAAATTGAAATATTTGTATAGGTACAAGTATAGGTATTTGGGTTTGGTTAAATGTGTTTCTTTGATTTTTGTAAAGCGCTATGATTATTTTGAAATTGCGCTATATCAAGCATTTATTATTATTATTATTTTCTGTCACAATCATATGCTAGGATAACCAAACTTGGTCAGTAATAAGCACTGACCCAAACTCCCATAATAGATGTACACAGATTGGGGTCGGAAGTTATGTGGGTGGATTAAAGGGGCATTCTGTTATCTTCACATTCTGAAGTGGTACTTTTTCAAATATTAAACCGCATTTTCTGATCTCCATGAGGGGCAAGATGTGGTTAGAGAACTGCCTTGTTTTTTTAATCAGAAGAAGACCTGCTACATTTTCTTTTTGTGTCGTCTGCAAAAATTGCAGAAGGCACATAGGGATTACTCTGGTCGTATGTCTGTGGGGGTGTCTGTGTGTGTATCTGTGTGTGTATCTGTGTGTGTATCTGTGTGTGTGTCTGTGGTCAAAATGTTAACCCTTAATATATTGCATGCTGTATGAGTTCCGTTAGGGCTAAGATAATGTAACTTGGTGGAAGGGGGGCGGGGTGGGGTGACCTTTTGTGACCTTTGGCCAGTCAAAATGTTAACCCTTAATATATTGCATGCCATATGAGTTCCTTAGTAGCTACGATGATGTAACTTTGTGGAAAGGGCGGGCGGGATGGGGTGACATGTTGGTGACCTCATGTGACCTTTATGACCTCATGTGACCTTTGGCCCATTCACAAACCGTGACGTCAGACGTCCTCGGACCGCGATGTATTTTTTTAAGAGATAAGCAATGATAATGCAAGAAGATACAAAAAGTGGGGAAATTTATAAATATTAGCTTATAAATCATGGACAAGTGTGCCCAGTTCCAGGAAATAGTTCAATGTAGCAGAAAATATCACCAAAAGTTTTTAAAATATTAATTTTGGGAAATTTGTCTCCAGCAAATTGATATGCAGTGATGGTGACTCAATATGTACACTAAACTGCTGATTTTGGTACACCAGTAGATAACAATAAATAAATGTTTTTGGTCAAGCTGCAGGTCATTGTGCACAATCACCCTTCAGAATCGGGGATGTTTGCATGGAAATACTTTTTTTTTCATCTCAAGTTGGAATTTTTATACACATCTATAAAAATTCCAGAATCAGATGAAATGTACTGTTTTGTCTGTAATACACCGATTTCAAACCAACCACTTGCAAGCACATCCATGCAAGTAACAAATACCAATAGACAGATTTTGAAGTTTTTTTGGATGATCTGGATTAGAAATCGCTGCTTATGGCATAGGAATTGGGAGATTTGTTGTTCTGATTTCTGTGGAAAGTAACAGTATTGAACAAGTTTGTCACCATCCCACTTTGTATGTCTGAGAACACTTCATTTGTCTTGAGATTTGCCAAGATAAATCAAAGTGTCCATGAATATTTTTATTTACCCACAGGGTGAGGTATGATATACCTACTTCTGTATCACAAATCATAAATGTGTTGGAGGTGCTTTCCCCATGGGGAAGAAGCTCACACATTGTAATGGGAACAGTCTTGTACAGAAGTAAGAATGAAATATTAAAATGGCTGGAAGGCTTGTTTTTGCCAGGGTTGTGTTACATTTTTAGTTACTACAGATTGTGGACTATATTCTGAGATAAAAAATATAATTATTTTCCAAATGAAACATACCTGAATCATAATCCTTATGAAATAAGGATCGGTGAAACTCGACACAATTTATCGACAAATTTTCATCTTCACTTAAAATGAATGTTTCTGAAAGTTTCTGAGAGTAATATGTATTTTTTGTACCATCTGCTTGCAGATTAGTTTACTTTAATTTGGTAGTGTTTGTGAGTGTGTGTGTGTGTGTGTGCGTGCATGAGTGTGGGTGTGTGTGTGTATGGGTGTGTGTGTATGGGTGTGTGTGAGATAAAATTTGTATGTGGTACACTAATAGAACATGTTAAACTCTACCATTTTACCTTATTTGCATATTCATCATGATGTTTTGCTTATTTACATATTTTAAACAAAATATGATTCATCTAAAATTTGGTGGCAATTTTGTTTTTCAGGTAAATGTGTAAAAATCAAAATGAAGTCATCTAGGGTCAAAGGTCATCAAAAGGTTACATGTTTCATGCTTATGTCCCCATTTGCAAACCCAAACCACAAAGGGCAGACGACACTTGCTTTCTGTATTTTTGGATGAAATCCTTCTCCATTGGTATTGTAACTCACAGATATGCATTGGCTATGTATGATCAATATCTGTATGTTTCAATGATTATGGTCAAAGATCATTTAGGATTCATTTCCAGTCATTGATAAAAACTACAAAATGCTTCTGCCTCAGATTTCAATAGATTTTAACACCTACCTAATTACATAGCCATGACTAATTCATCATGATTCACGAGCAACTACCAAATTTTGATTAGTGCAAGTTACTGGCCACAAGACTAGCATATAAACCTAGCAACAAAAAAATAACTGACCAGTTTTTGTAATAGATATTGTATGAAAGACTGACAAGCAACAGCTAAACTGAAATATACATTTTGATCCCCCTGGCTTGAAAGCAGAGGGGGATTTAGCGATAGTGCGCATGTCTGTATGTGCATGTATGTGTATGTATGTGAATGTGTGTGTGTTCCAGTTTGGTTAGGTTTTCGTTTTTCATGTCTCCATCGAAAAGTTCAAGTCCGATTTACACCAGACTTGGGGTTAAGGTGCAATAGGGGTTCCTTCATGTGTGAATGATGTCAAAGGTCATGGAACAAGGTCAAAGATCATCTGAGGTCATATTCTAGACTGCCATCTTCATCTTGCCACGGGATGATGCAAGTTTATTTGCAGTATTTTGTTACTGAGGTTTCCTCATTTCTTTTGTTGAAGGTTCTTTGCACTGGCCATTATATTTTGGTAATGTGGTCAGAAACCACATTACCAAAATATAATTGCCAGTGTAACAAACTTTGAATCAAAGAAATACAATGGAAAATGCATGAACTGAAAGGGTGAGACATATACAAATATATAGACAGTAACACAATGACAATAAAGGTGCTTGTTCCAATTGGCTCTTGGACCCCCCATGACTTACCCAGAAGTAGTATCAATTTTGATATCAGGTGAAAGGCTTTATTTTTCTCATTGTTGTCCTGAAATTGCAGCCTTCAAATCCATTTCTTTCCTAAGATAGAGACAAGCATTTGTTGTTTTAATAGTTAACCATCAATATTAGCACAGTATAGGAATAGGGCATTGGCCTTAAAAATGGCTAAAATCAGCCATTATGGACACACTTTCAAAAACAAGAGCTATGAGTCATGTGATCGACCGGTCCCTCATGACGTCACATTGAGAGTCCTGACTTGCACTCCACCTGTGGAGTGCCATCGTGTGTTGTACATGTAGTAAAAACATCGCCAGAAAATGAGATCTACTCATCCGAATGATCACACAAAATGTTCGGAACGTATGTTTATTGTTACTCGTTCCGGCTACTCGGCTACTATATTTAAACCAAGTTTATGACAATCGTTGCTCGTGATATGTAATCTGAAGTTGACATAAAAATGTTCATGGGCCAATTGTGGTACTTTTAAGGTTCAGTACCCCCAGAACTCGTACAGTACTTATCAAGACTTTATCATCAATCATGCTGTCGTTATAGTTGTCTTGTTAAGGCCCGGGCATGGATTTTATGCGGAGGCAAAAAAATCAATAGTCATGGTTCTGCCATCCTCATTACATGTCGTGCACAAATACTATTGTCCAAAGCAAAGAAACTTGTAATAGATTTCCTACCTTGTATTGGGCTACAGAAATGTCTTTAAAGGGAAAACAAAAGGTGATTTTATAGCCTGAATTTTGTATTTGCTCCAATAGGAATGAGAAATTTCACAATTTTTGCACCATAGAAATAATTCTCAGTTTAATCCTTTCAGATGGGGATATATGTGAGTGCAAAAATCAGAATTTTCAAAATTTTGTAGTGATATCTATATATTGCAAAATTTCTCATTGCACCTTTTAACTAAGGATGTAAATTGTTGAATTTCTCTACTAATTGTTCATCTGCGAACTGCAGGTATATAAGCGAACAAAAGAAAACATTAGTGAAGTCTTATAAATAGTTTCATTAAAATGCTCATCCCTCCCTACCCTTTAAAACAATTAATTATTCATCTACAAACAGCAAGTACATTAGTGGACAAACTAAAAGATCAACAAGCCTTTCGGCCCCGGAAAAGACTTCAACACATAACATACTCAATTTTGGCCCCAAATCTGCTTTCCCCTTCTAACAAAACGATTGACAGAGAGTTCAATTTCCCTCACCATGCAAAAGGCAGTACCTACCCCACATATGTGCATACTTACGTCTTCCTGCCCACCGTTTTGAACCCACCCTAAAAAGTAAAGACCAATTTTATATACGACTATATCGTCTGATAAATGATGTCCTTATAAACATGACTATTTTCATTCAGGGCTGATGACTCCTTCCTCCCCTTTCTGACACAAAATGAAAGTGTGTGGCAAGTCAAATTTGATCATTTATTTTCACAACACCCTGAAATTGGGGGTATTTTTTTTTTTTCAGGATTTCACCATTTGTTCAGTTTTTTCTGCTTACAGTTTTTTGGCTACGAAGTAAGTCTATATGAAAGTGCTGGGTGACAGTCATATGCTCATCAAACTTTAATTTCCAATTACTTACACAGTATGAAAACAAACAGTGATATGGAGCAAGGAAAGGTCCCTATAGGGCGCCAAAACACTCACCCACTCAACCCCCCTTGGATTACATTAACACGCAGAAACAGGGGCTAACTGCAAGAAACACACAGAAAGTTGTGACAACAACTTGTACACTTGTAACACATTTATTGTACTGACTCAAATCAATGATAGTCCATACTTCTTGGTTCACTGTAGTTGTCCTGGCGACTCTTTGCATGCATGTTTTAGTACGGGCTCTACCAAGAACAGGGAACCATTTATTTTTTGACATCAGGTTATTACTGTCCAAGTGTAAGGTAACAACACATTGCCTTTAATCTGTTGGCCTGGATGTTTTGTTTTGGCATAGGATGCCTTGCAGGCTATGATTTTGTCACATACATGTAGTATGTTACTCTTAAATTTAGATTAGAAAGTTTTCTGTGTATGACAACTAAAAAATGAATTCCTTTTCCTTTGAATGCCACTTCAATCATCACATTTTTAATGAACTTTTGTGTATGTTGCATTTGTTTGTGTGTGGAATTGGACATTAAATGTTAATGGTACAAACTGGGTACATAAAAATTAAAATGTTTCAAAATGTGGTGTATGCAGCAAAACAATTTAAATGTACAACGTTGGGGAGGGGGGTTCTCACATTGGTGGAGGTAGGGTTATATGCCCCTATAAGACCCTCCTCTTTTTTAGGCTCTTTTTACCCTCTGGCTTGAAAAGCCGAGGGGGATATTGCGAGGGTTCGCATTTCCGTATGTGTATGTATTTATATTTTGTATGTATGTGTATATGTGTTCCAGTTTGGTTAGGTTTTCGTTTTTTTTTCGTCTCCTTTGACATTTTAAGTCTATTTAAACCTTATCATGTTTTCAGATTCGAATCTTCCATCCTATACTTTGTACACATTTTAACTGTACAAGAAACCATCACTTGAGCTCACTTGAGGCCATGACTGAGTTTTAAAAGACCCGGACATATTTTTCTGGTAGCTTCTGTATTGGCGAAGTAGTCTAGGGAGTTCCATTTCCTTTGGTGGTGTCCTTTTTTGGGTTTTTGGCGTCTAACTGTTTGAAATTTTGTGGGTGGTTCTTGGTGTCTTCTGGTTCCATTTCTTTGGTGTTTCCTGGTGTCTACTGGCTCCATTTCTTGTTTCCGAGTTGTCAACTGGTTCAATAATTTGATACTTCCGGTGTTCCTTTTAAAAATATTGATAGTTCCCATGTGGTGTTTATACTTTTCACTACGTTATAGGATCTAGTTATTTCTAAACTTGAAGCCAGGTTCAAGTCATCTAAAAAATATAATGAAATTGGATATTTTTATCACAGGATACAAGAATTTATCGTCTCGCTATGAGTTTTGAAATATTGACTGCGTCTCGCCCGGCGACTCATACAATATTTTCAAAATCATAGTCTTGAACCGATAAATTCTTGTTATCCTACTCAAATCATCGAATATCAGATCATACTTGTGGTGAATGTGCATAGGGTTTTTCCTTCATATGTGGGATGATGTCAAAGTCCTGGACCAAGGTCAAAAGTCAACGTGAGTCATTTTTCCAGTTTGGTAGTTTTGTGTTTTTCTTTTTCTGGTCATCTTTGAAAAGTTGAAGTCCGATTTCAACCTAACTTGGGTCGAAGGTGCAATACGCGTTCCTGTTTTTAAGGTCAAGGTCACATATCAATGTAAAGGTCATCTGTCCGCTGCGGGTCAGTTTTTCCCTTTGGTTAGGCTTTCATTTTTCAGAAATGCTACATTTCTAGATATTTTCCAATGAGAACAATTTATTGATTTTGATGCCCGCAACTGACAGCTGTGCCAACTAACACACCTTGTGTAACTGCCATCTTGCCAGGGGGATCGTGCAAGTTTACTTGAAAAAAAAATGTATTTTTTAGTTCAGTGACCCCCATTTTAAGACCATTTTCTATTCCAGAGTCCCTACTTTTCATGTCCAATGCCATTTTCTAGTCTTCTAATCAAAATAAAAAAACACATTTTCTTCAAACTCCTCAAAAAGTAGCTGGAATTGAGGGAGATCGCAGCTTATTTTCTGAATTTTCTGAAAACCTAGTTTCGGAGACCCCCATTTTTTGGCCTGGCATCAACCCCCTGTTTCGAGACCACCCATTTTTTGGGGGGAATCACCCCCCCCACCCCCCACCCCCCCCCCCGAACGACTATGTGTGAGAAGGGTCCACAGATTCGTAAAGGAGCCCTCCCTCCAAAAATCCTATCTATGGGTAAAATTTGGTTTAGAATTCAAATCTGTCATCAGGAAATTCATAGCAGTTACTTTTAGAGTTCATGGGAGACCTAAATATGCGCCTTTGTTCATTTGGGGCCAAATCTTGGGGTAAAAGTAAGAACCATTTTTTATTGTCCATCTTGTGGTCAATCAGAGGTAAAAGTAACCAAATTAAACCAATACAATTTAGAACACATTGAAAAATAATAATGAGGTAAGCCCTTGAAATTGGTAATTGTACTTTTTTTTTGACACATTGCCCCCTGAAAACCATTGTTGACACTTCGACAAGGACGCCCCTCTGCTTCAGATATGTTGAAGATATATCTTAACAACTTCCCTGAAAGAACTAGCTGTCGTTTATTTTTTTCACAACAAAATACACACTCAAAGTTTCCCACCACACATAAATATATGTGACCCAGAGGTCCTTGTACATGCACAGCGTATAGCCCATAACCTTCTATGTGGGGATAATCAGCAAAGTAATCGTAATGCAGAACACAATGAACATCGGCGACAACCACCAAGCTGATTCTTTCAAGAATAGTTCATTTGATGATGTACTTCACATATCTGAAAGTATCGGGTTGATGTCATATGTCAACTTTGATTTTCAGGGGGGCCAATACATTTCAACTTGCAACTAGGAATTTTTCAATAGGCGCTACTTCGCTATTTACTAAACCTAATGTACTTATTATTGTAACTGGTAGAAAGTCCTGCAGGTACTCTGTTAACAAGAAATGGACATTAAAATATTGTCAGAGTTCTGCCCGCCTAACTTGTTCCCACATGAAAGTACTGCATTTCCTACAACCCCCAAATACCTTTAAAGTAAAGGAGTTATCACTTTTTTGATGCCAGATTTGAATTCTTCACACCAAAACAAAAAGCCTAGATATGATTTTCAAATGTGGGAAGGGTCCATTCACAAGTTGATGGCCGCTCAAATTGTCTTTTGCATCACAAACATTTTTATTTACCCCCCTAAATTTCTGAATGCTCCGCGGGAAAACGAAAGGCGGTACTGAGCTCAAAAGTTCAGGATTTTCATTTCTCATCAATATCCTATCCTCACACCAAAAAAGAAAAACACCATGACATGCTCGGTGCACATCTCGAGTGTTGACATGGAATAGCCCCGTTAAGGGACTTTAGGATATGGAATTATCACTTAGCATGCCATTTGTTTGCTTGTACCTCTAAATTGGGTTTTTCACTTCATTGCACACACCACCACACCTCTAGAGTAAGCCAAAGCATCCTTGATGCTCTCTGTTTTGTTTGTGAAAGTTCATTCTCAGGCCTGTGCCATTCAATGGTTTACATCATTTACATTGAATTTACTTACTGTGTGTCAATTGGTCAGCAATGGAACTTAAGTGTTTTTAATCAGCCTTTTAATTCACCTAAGAATCTATTCTTGGATAAAGATAAAGAATCCCCAATACAAAAGAAATCAAATCTAAGGTGTTACTATCACTTGCAAGTGCCATTTTGCTGATTAAGGTTCAGTGATAAGGCTGGCCTTTTAGTCTTAAATACAGGTCACAGATTGATGCTAGATGATGTCCCATGTGGAATGTTGACAGAGGTAATTGACACTTTCATTTTCTCATGGTAGCTCCTGATGAAGTAATTTCTTACTTTCTTGGTTGGTATAATGGTGTAATCAGGTGAGATCCGAGTTCAGGGTATAAGTTTTTGACGTCAGTATAAACACAGTACTTTACAGCAGGGAGCACCACTTCATTGTGGTGTATAGCTCGAAACGTCATAGCCATGTTACTTGCAACACGGATATGAGTTCTGCTATATGCAAAAAGCAGGACACATCCTCCTCCTGAGGGCTCGCAGAAACTCATGAAAATACTTTCCGTTTCAGGACGTAGGCATATAAAAGGATGCTCTGATCATTTCCTCTCATCTTTTTCTCCATGAAATATTTCATTGAAAAATCAGTTTTTACACTAGCTGTTAACCCAATGAGGGCATTATTTCCATTCTCATTCATTTTTTTGCTAGGTTCATACAAAGACAATTGAACAAAATAATAAATGGCTACAGAGACGTTGATGATTTTACATCTTATATAAGTCAAGAATTATGCCCCGAATATGATTCAATGTGTATTTTCTGCAAGGAAAGGTAGAAGGTGAAAATTGAAGATTATTTTCCATTGTGTGTCCTGGTTTTGAGAAAGCAGGCCATCTCAGACCTAGGGAATGGAATTGAATGACAATTGTAATATACTTCTTGCTGACCATCTTTGGGCTATGTGGTGTACATGACATGATCATTCTATATGCACACACACGCAGGTGAGTGGTCATACTCATGCAATCTTCGTTGTTTGTGATGACCAAAAATAGCATAATTTCCTTCAAAAAGTAGACTACATACCTGCTCCTGTGTGATGTGATCAAGCAAAACAAGGTGGATTTGCTAACTCTTTTCTTTGTTTATAGAAATTGTGCAAATAACACCTGATAGCCCAGGAGCTAGCAGAAATTTGTAACACATCTCGAGTACAAAAGGTTTGAGTGATTAAATATGTAGACAGGCAGACAGGAACCCATGAAACATGATTCTTAAGTGCTGCAAATGGTGCCTTGAGAAGGAGGCAAAGACAAAGATTGTACAGGGGTCAAATTTTTAAATTGAACAAATCGTGTTGAAAAGTATACCACATTATTTGTCTAACCATAAGGATTCAGAAAAGGTATAGTTTGTACTATCTACAATGTTTTAGGGACACCTGTTATTGAAATATCTTGTTGTACCTTTAATTGTGCAATTCTAACATATAGTAAAATTTCAGGTGGGTATGTTGAAAACAAGCACATTTTTGATGTTCTATAGCTCAAAAAATGAGCCTTCATCACATGATGTTTTGTTTTGTTGAGAGGTATGGTCCTAATCTTACTAAAAATCCAGTTTTTAATACTAGAGTTGCTTTTCTAGCTGAGAAAATGTTTGATGAGAGGTTATTCTGTACACTAATTCCTGCTTATTTGGTGCACCTTTTAGGGACTTTGAATTAGTCAATTATTGATGGCCTTATCATCATGCCACAATTGTTTGAACTGTCTTTATAGTGGCAGGATGGTTGATAGATTGATACATTTCAGTATTTTTCACTAACTGTAAATGCCTACTGTCCTTGGCAGTTTCCACACTTTTGGGAATACTACGTGAATCAAACAAATTGTGGCAATGGTTGCAGATGAACTTGACCTTGATAAAAATCACTGATCACAGATTTGTTGTTGTTTTAATAAATCACTCTAATATACCTTCCAAATGTTGAAAAAATGAAAGAAAACGATTAAAAAATACCCATATTGACTAATTTTGTAACACGACCCTCGTTTTCTCTTCTTCCCATTCCATGGGATTTATACAGTTTAAGCAGGAATGTGTTAATGTCCGCTATACGGGGCATAGCATTATGAAAGTAATTATGACCCGGCTATTTTGTTTTAATTGATATGAATAGCCATGATCTCCTTATTGATCTTCAAAAAGAATTTAATGTTTCACCACAAATCTCACCCAATTAATCTTGAATGTGTAAATAAAATAAAAGGTTTCACACGACTAAACTGTAATCCAGGTATAGAACAAGCTTAATGTTAATAAGGAACTAACCCTTGCATATCCTTAAAACAATGGTAAGATCTTTTTTTCTTGCTCTGCAACAGGTGAATTGGTGGTTGGGATCGTCATGTCGTGGCACTTGTATAAATAAATTCATTGATTAATCCATAGTTGAAATTAAAAAATATCGCATAAGTTGACAAAGCATCATGGATATTGATATTTATAACCTTATCACAAAAACAAGTTTAATGTGGTAACATCCCCATAGGAATGGCAAAAAAGGGAGGGTGTGCGTTTTTACCAAATTGTCATGTCGGCTTTATTTTTTTAATTTATCGATTTCCTTCATTTTTTTTTTCAACCTTTGGAATTATAATTAGATGTGGTTTTATAAAACAAATCTATTGATTATAGTGCGTTGCATTAATGTCAGATCATCTCTTTAATCCTTGCACAATTTTTTTTGATTCACGTAGTCTAGCAACAATCATTATGTGGGAATTTCTATCCCTATAAAAAAAACAGTTTTTTGTCTGATTTTAATTAAATTTATTTAGGAATCTGTTGTCGACATGTATGTTTCCTAGATGTAAAATTGTATCATGGATGTCAAAACATACTGTATTAGTGGGACACACAAACTGTTATGAGATATCACAATTCCAAATTCATATTTTGAGATGTTGAGATGCTGCTATCATTTCTCTACTCCTTTGTTTAAAAAAAGAAGAAAGATGTATTTGCAGTACCCATATTATACTTACCAGTAATAATTTTTAAAATTGTGGTAAAAAAATTATTTTATAGAACCATGGTGTGATTGCTAAATAGCTTCTTCCCTCACCCCCCACTAGCTCAGATTTTAGTGAAGTGGTAAAAAATTTGTTATCTGAAGAATTCTTGCCATTTGCCCTGTTTAATTTTAGGGGTAAAAAAGGTGTTTGTTTGGATGTTATGAGCGAAAAGTGGCCCCATTTTGGTCGACCAGTATTTAACACAATATTCTATGGACTTAATCAATACATACTAAGTATTTAGCTCTCCATACAATAGTGAATTGAATATCATTGTGAAACTTCCCAGATCCATCTGGGGTCATATCACATTTTTCAATACATAAAGGTTATTTTGAAATATTGGTTATTTATAGTATTATATAATATTGAATTAAAAAAAAAAAGCAAATAAACCTATAATTTCGGCGTTTCTCTCGCTTTCGCTATTTCCGAGGGGTTGGGGTTGGTTTGTTCCTTCCGGAACCTGATTCGGGCAGCTTTGGCGATGGAGGGGGGTGGGGTTCTGGAATGACAGTTAAATGCAGATCGATTGCGTCGGTAGGAGTGGCTCTATTTTTTTTCAGGTAGGCATGTGCGGCCCCGATTTCGAACTGCGGTTGCCTGGGAAACTTACTTTGTGTTCCAAAGGTAGGGTCTTAGGAACTGAAATTTTGGAAAATTTGCCAGCATTGGGAGCCGTTTACCAAAAGGATACCGTATAACAACATTGTAGGCCTACTCAACCAGGGTATCGGGGACACAGTAACTTTAAATCTATTGTAAATGTACAATATTATACGGAATTCCAACAAAATAGGTAAATATTTTACAGTTGTACTCTAAAAGTTAATAAATAAAAGTTTGGAAAAATGAAATGTTGTTTGTATTCGGTGAGTTATTGAGTGATTAAAGAGCTTGGAACTATGTAGGGATTAAAAAAAAGCACGGATGACCACACCAAACCTAGCAACCGGGCCTAGCAAACCTGCTATAATTTAGACATCTGTTTAAATAGGCGCCTATAAAATGATTACTTTTACGGTAGGCCTATTTAGTTGGTAGAATGATGCTGCGTATAATACTGTAAAATTTCCACCAGTGGGGCAAGATAAATTACTACGTCGCGTTCTATATTTTACATTCTTACCCACCTCAAATGGATAGGTAATTTACACATATTAGTGGATGGGGTGCTCCTGGAGCCCTACCTCCAGAAAATGCATTTCCCATTGGCATAATTCTGCAAAACTCTGCGCAGTTTACTATTAGTGACGAAAAAAAAAATAAAAATATTTATCGGTTAGATTAGGGGTGCCAATATTTGGACTGAAAAGTGCCATTTTGCCGCTTCTCTCCTCCACAGTGATGCATATAACATTTAAACAATGCTTTTATGAGTTAAAGGCACTATCAACCCCATTGATCCAAGAGGTATAATTATCTTTTCCATTAAAAAATTGACATAAAAATGAGAAAAGCAGGGTTTTCAAGATACGAATCTCCATTCCAATTACGTGTTGTAGTAAGTGGTCCGTTCGCGTGCGGACAGTATATGACCTAAAATAAAATAATCAAATTTTGGCTTATTATTACGTTGCTTTCGGTCCTTAGCACTTGCAGGGTATTTTAGGACACCCAAACTTGTCAAGACATGGAAACCTCAGATTGTTGATTGATTTTTTTTTTTTGAATGTTTTTTTTTTTTTTCTGATTTCGGCAAATCACGATAGTGCCTTTACGAATAGACCAATTAATTATATGATAACAATAAATTGGGTGCTGGATACTTTTTTAGAATTTTTGTGGTGTCCCCCTTTCCGGACCATGTTTCCCCATTCGTTTGTACATGGAAATGATTATATCAAGTCAATCTTTATTTGTTCATCAATAGAATACAGCAAAAATATGATAAATATTTTGTAAATAATGCTACAGTGAAGAATTAATCGTACAATATACAATTAAAGATTGATTTAAATAAATACATTATGAATCAACCTGACCAATTACATATATTTATTACATTATTTTATTTCAGGTTTAAAAAAAACAGGAAATCGTTGAAATGTGATTGGCTAAAAATATTAAGAAACAATACATTCTTTTTAAAATTTTAATTAACTATCATTAAAACCTAGGCTATTATTAAACCAAAATATACACACGTAAGTCTTCAAATTCTCACATTCATTTACACAAACACAAACAACACATACACCCAAATACCCAATTCGCAACCCACGTATACACGTACCCGCCCGCCCACGTTAGGTGGATCTGATGCCCTCATGTCAATCAATTTTCTTGAACCTAGTCCTTAAATTCCACTTGTCAAAAATAATAACCTCCACCAAATTAAAATTCATTTGGATGTCGGCACGTGGGCCACCATGAGCTTAAAGTTTTGTACAACAAAGTCAATAGGAATGTTTTGATGTTTTTTTGACAAACCACAAAAACATGGTGACCGATAATCGGTGATTTGGCAAGAAATCCTCCAAGAAGTTTTATTAGAGGCTAAGGTAATAACAATTTTCCACCCAATATAAAAAAGGTTAGCCTCAATGCCAGAAAAATACTTGTATTAACTTAATTTCAGTGGAGGCAATTAGGTAATACACAGAATAACCACAACTGACCCCCAGATAAGCTTGAGCTATGGTATACTGAGGTGCTTTCGGACAGGTATTGTTGTAAGTCAGCCTTTATAGCTAGTTACATAATCAATACTCTACTTACAAGAGTTATCTACTATTTAAAAAGAATGCCACCTGCTTTCCATGTTGACATAAATTGAGAGGAACAATAGAGTTTACCTGCTTATTATTGCCCCAGTACCATTTTACCAACTATTGATGTCTTAATGTACTGGTTAATGGTTATATAGGCCTTGAACTTACAAAACAATACACTTCCTTCACTAACTTACAAAGCTCTGTAGAATGGTCATTTTTGGCTATTCAGTGTATTGCCTTGACTCCACTGAAATAAATTTATTAAAAAATATATTTTCTGACAATGTAGGAGGAGTTTTGATTGTTACTTCTTGGAAAATTGTTGCCTAACCTTATAAAGTACATATCTTGAAATTTATACCAAATCACACACATGACGTTCACATCTTTTTGTTGTTTTTGTCAAAAAACAACAAACATCCTATTGACTTTGTGGTACAAAACCTTTAGCTCATGGTGGCCCCACTTGTCGACATCCGAATGAATTTTAATTTGTGTGAGGTTATTATTTTGACAAGTGGCACATTAAGACTAGGTTCAAGAAATTGATTGACTGAGGGCATCTGATGGCACCTACCCACGTACTCTCGCAAAGTCCCGAACGCCATAACCAGTATATGAGGTATTTAAACTGCATCATGTACAGATAATGAAGTTACAAGCGTTACAACTATACCAGCGTATGGACAATTTGACATAATGTATATGGGAAAGACTCTCTTCGATTCTTCCAACGTGGACATCTCACAACGCGCTATACGAAGAGTGCGATTTTCCATTTGGTTTCGGGGTCTACAAGGCGACAACCCAAGCAAAGATGTCCTCAAAATAAATCAATAAACGTAGTCCCATCACAAATATTCTCTATTCCCTTATATTATAAACAGTTTTATATATAATCATATTTCAACATAGAAGAATTCAAAACCTAAAAAGTAATGCCTAGATTGCCTCAGCCATTTCACTATTAAAAATTACACCCATGACACGCCAGTAAGGAAGCCCGAACAGGAACATCTAGCCACTTAAACTGGTTGAAACCATCTTGCGAAATAAGGTAACACTCGGTGCTCAAACAACTTACACAGATTTTTATTCCTTCTTCCAAACAACTTTCTCTCTGCTAAAAGATCTCCTCGAAAATCACTTAAGAAGTCCGAGGTTTTTTTCCATTTTCTTTCTTCAGATTCCCGATATATTGCATATTATTCAAATCATATACCTTCTCCTTCTACAACATCCCGTTTCCTATCACCCCTACATACCGTTTCTATCACCCCTACAAATTCCTGGCAATTTACGTGGTCTAGCCTAAACAAATAAGTAAGTAACCAAATAACTACACTATCTAAGACAACTCGATACGACAACGAAAGCAATATGTAGGGCCGTGCCCTCATAAATGCATTATGGTTTTATTAAAATAATAGGCACAGAGTTTACCACAATCATTGATGTACTGGTTATCCAATATTCTAAATGCCTGGAAGGTAGTGTTTTACTCCCCAATCTACTTGAATTGTTTTCATGGGGTCTTCTGTTTGGACCATTAAATCCCCCTACCCCCATTTGTAAGGGTCATTTTCACCTCAAAATATCACCTGTTGTGTTGTTATATTTCCTGAAATAAAAGAATTGCTACCGCAAAATCCTAGTCAAATTAGTTTTGGCGTTCAATTTTGTCATGTGAGAAAATTTTAAGATTTGTATAGACAATGTATATATTGTTTTTGTCTATTTCTTAATTCTAACTCCAATCCCCTCCCACCCCACCTATTACTGTTGGGTATACATAATGAAGGACCTTTGAATGGAGCATGCTTCCAGTGACCAGCATTGATCCAGGGGAACGGGGGAGTTAATTCATCAAGGCAAAGTGTCCCAACAATTATGGATCGATTGCCATCTAGGATTTTCCCTGTGAAACCTAACCCCTGTCCTAAGGATTGTCCTGCAAAAATTGACCCATTGGAGCAGCATATCCCCATATGCCTTGTGTATGTGAGTATCCCCCACCCCAGGAGTTTTACCGATCAGTCCTAGCAAGTGGGCATTGCTCTGATGCCAACTTGCCAATGGGACGTACCTATTGATACTGAACACAATCCTGTTGTATTTAAAAACGCATGGCGTACAGACGGTTTCTTATTGTGTCATTTACTCACATCTCTGAGGAGAACCATCAAAATACCCCAAACCAAGATGGCTTTATATTTAATAGTGTTTATTACATCAACATGTAGAATTAAGTGTTATGTTGAGGGGATACTAAAATTTTTTTTGGTGAAAATTTGACTCGCCCATAAATTCAGGCCTTTATCACCCACGCCAATTGTCCAGTGCCACAAGGTGGATAAATTGATGTTTCTTCTGGCTAGATAAACTGTTTGTTATAGTCCCACCCACAATAAATGTTTCTCATTTCTTAAGAAAAGGTGATGAAGTTTTTTAGCTAGTGTTGCATCCAGACTGATGTGCTAATTAGTGTGTTGCAGCCTGAAGCAATGCATTTGTCATAGATATTTTGTTTACATATTATGTAATCATTGCATGCCTTGTGTGCATCACAGCTAAAATGCAATGACACCATAAGCTCAGTATATAACTAGATTACATGTGTTTACAAGTGTGCGGATTGCAAGATACGGCTTATGAAATAGTAAGAAGTTGTCTGTCTGTATTCTGTCTGTGTGCCAACAAAAAGACCATTGAAGCAACACCTCGGCATATTGTAGTATGTACAACCCCTACTACACATCATTCAGGGTCCTGGGGGGCTCCATTGGGAGCACCCCCAGGTGCTCCCAAGACTCACCTAAAACACTAGAACTAATTGAGCTGAGGCTAGAAAACACAAGTCCAAAAAGATGCGATGACATCATCGTACAAGCACACATATGGCCACAAAATCGCTCCCCGTGCCAGCAACACCCTCGTGGCTTGCCATCCCTAGTCATGGGACTGGGGCACTTGGCTCGAATCCCACCATATCCCTTTACCCCTTCCCTTCCTCTCCTAACACGAAAACAGTGTTAGGGTTAATGGTTCCATATTTAAGATGTTGCTCTATGAATGGGTCATATTTATAGAATTTACAATATGAATGGGTTATATTTCTCATTTATAGAATTTACAAAATGAATGGGTTATATTTCTTAAAATATACTAAATATTGCTAATTAACACTTCTCATCAAGGGAGACAGAGTGCTCCAGTGTCTCCTGATCTTTGATTGAGTTGACTGTATAGGTGCACTAAATGTCAGCTTTGCAAACTGCACAGCAGTTTTCTCTTAAGGGGGTGTGTTACGTCTTGATGACCAGGCACCTTTTGCTATTGCCTCAAGTTTTATATGTTATTAGCGGGGAGCCTGTGCTGTGCGCGGGCCCCCGCTAGCTGCATATACCCGCTAGATGACCCCGAATGACCTTTGATCCCAAAATGTCGAAAATGTGACCACAAAAGTGGTACGGCAAAACTATCACCATACCAAAACTCGCATCCATACGTCAAAGCATGGCCAAGTTACCCAATAATGATCCCTGGATGACCTTTGACCCCCAAATGACCCCTCGAAAACATGACCACAAACCTCGTATGTCGGAGCTCCACCACCATACCAAAATTCATATATCCGTATGTTAAAGGATGGCGAAACACATAGCCGGACAAACAAACCCACAAAGTTGATTTTTTTTAATAATATAGATTGTTTGGAGCGCCATCATGCTGAATTTTTGAATAAAGCACTCATATAAGTCAGTTGATGTCTAGGCGACCCGGTAGCAAGATGTGACTCCACCAGATGTACATGGGAGATATGTCATTCTGAGTCCTTGAGTAACTCATAATTGTGAAGTTGATGTGTGTTCCGTAAATACAGTCTCATGTCTTAAGATACCTTGGATTAGGTAAGGAAGGTAAAGTAACACCTTGGCAGGTGATCATTATATTCATGCACTCTTGTATTACTAACATGGTCAATGCGCTTCATGTTCATCATGATTCTGTAACATGATGTAGCAAACAAGTTGATCTTCTTTTGCATGTCACAAGATATTAGCCAGGATTCTTGGGGGGGGGGGGGAATAATATTTCAGTATAACTGAAATGAAACCTTATCTTAAAGTTACTTTATGGCTGTATGTAGCTACTAAATTTCAAGTTAGTTTTAGAGAATAGTTTGTAAGCTAATGTTACCTGCCTAGAACTCTATTTATTTGTAAGCTAATTTTTTAAATGCCATTTGATGTTCTCATCTCTTTGGTTATATCTTACTGATTCCAATGAAGAAAATAAATGCCAATCAGTATCGTGTGAAAGTTTCAGCAATATCATTGAGGTTGACATAATTGAACGATTACATCGTCAAAAAGAAAAATGAAGTTCTTTTGTTACTTGCCATTGGCAATGACCGAATGATTGATTGTGTTCAGCACTATATACATCAATATAATAAAATCGCCTGAATCATATTGTTTTCAAAGGTATTAAATAAGGGAATACAATTTTAGTCAACCCATTGACCCTTTGGGCAGGTGTACTATACAATTATTCTCAATTCTGGTTCAATAAACTGGCAATAACTTGGAGAAATGTTGAAATAGAGAATGCCTGATTTTGGTTTAGCGATGTTCTTTGAGGGAGTAAAGCAGGTGGATGCATAGTGTTCAGATCACTTCCACCTCAAAGATTGTTGCTGAAACATGGGTACTCTCTATCGAACATTTTAGGTGGCAATTTCCATTTAAACAAGAACTGCAAACCATAAGCCTTTAAAAAGACCTTTGTTTGGTCACACAAAAATTTCCATATGTTCATCAGAAAGTGTAAACTTGTGGATTTGTGAATACATTACATTTATCATCATTGAAGTTTTACCAGTGAATACATCAAGTTCACTTATCCAAGGTTTTTGATGGCCCCAAGTGGGGCACACAATTTTTTTAAAATTTTGGGTAGGGATGTGCAGCCCCAATTTCTGAACTTGAAAGCTTAAATTAATGTTTTATCCTTCAAAGTAGAGTCTCAAAAGGAATGCCTCAAACGGTGTTCAGGTTTTAACAACAAAAGTGCTTATAGAATCTTAAAACATTTATACCCCCCTGCGGGTTCGGGGTTTAGAATTGGCCCGATGTGTTCCCCTGCATGTCGTAAAAGGCAACTAAATGGGGCCCCCTGCGGGTTCGGGGTTTAGAATTGGCTCGGATGTGTTCCCCTGCATGTCGTAAAAGGCGACGAAAAGGGGCAACTCGTCTGTTATTTGAACAGACGGGTTGTCTTTAAATTTAGGATTATATTAGAAATGGTGTGATGAAAATAAATCCGGAAAAAAAACCCTTTTCGGGTGTAATTGTGTATTATTAAATGTTCTGTTGTATTACTAGTTTAAGTACA
Organism: Ophioderma brevispina; assembly: GCA_023653785.1. Taxonomy (NCBI): domain Eukaryota; kingdom Metazoa; phylum Echinodermata; class Ophiuroidea; order Amphilepidida; family Ophiodermatidae; genus Ophioderma; species Ophioderma brevispina. Next base: position 73,001 of record JAMKCH010018044.1, read on the forward strand.
GTAGCTAAAATCACATTAACATTAAAAACAAACTTTCTCAATTACATTTGTACATAGTTAAGACACCTATTTAGTTTTTTGTTAGTAAATAGTAGCATGCATGTATTAGGGTTTCTAACGTATAATTGTTGATGTAGTTCAAAATCTATCAGTTGGGCATAATGCCCAGTGTATTGGAGCCATTTATAACATGTACATTATGAGACCTATCTATTTGGTCCGTAAAGGGGATCTCATGTTTGCATGTTCTGATGTGATTGTCGATTATCTGTATGTGAAGTGAAGTTTTTTGCTTGGTACATGGATGAGTTGGATTACCTTTGTCATCGGTCTATGATGTGTATAGTTATAATTTATCAGTCATATCTTTTGCACTTGTTTTTATTGATGCATGTTTTCTAAGTGTATCTTTGCAATTAGTTGGTTACTTGTTTATACATGGAATAGGGGTGCTCGGTTCACCACTGTACATGATGTGTATCCTTTTGTAATTGTTTTGTAATTTGAATTGAAATGAGTTTAATATTGCATTGTTTTTTATATTTAATGTTAAATGACTATGTCCTGACAACGATAAAAACAATGGTGTTATTGTCGGTAAATTTTTAATCTCACTTCACTCACTCCTTAACATTTATATTCTTAAAGATTTATACTATTCCAGTATTATTCTTTTATCAACTCACTCCAATAGCCAATCACATCCAAAACTACACAAGCATCAACAGTGTTAGTAGTCTATCAAATAATTTCTGAGTATTTCTGTTGCAATTAGCATTGGGTTGTCATCTTTTTATGAATTTGACTAGCCTGTTGGAGTGATTTTGGCACTTGTTTTCACAAAAGACTACACTTTGGGAAAATTTGTCAATTTGTTCCCATGCATATTTTTATACATTTTAGGACAGGAGGAAAGGTTGTGTGATGAGGTGGAATCGGTGAAGGAGTTCACATACCTGGGGGACAGGGTTAGTGGGGGATGGTGGATGCGAGGTGGCTGTGACAGTTAGAGTGAGGTATGAGAATGTGGGGAGTTGTTGCAAGGGAAAAGATATCCTCTGAAGATGAAAGGTATGGTGCATAAGAGCAGTGTGAGATGTTACGGTCAACTTGACCAAGGCCAAAACCACCTCAAAACTACGGATTCAAACTACTGAATAACTAGACAATACACTGTATAACTTGATTACAAATTCTAAAACAAAGTACTTTTTTTTATTGTGTGTTAAAAAATCAATCTCTCAAAACAAACATCGATTAGGTATCATATCAAAGATTCACTATCATAAAGTTGTTAATTATCCACTAGATTACTACCGGGTGTTGCCGCGACGCGGGCTGCAGCAAGATTACAATAAGATGCCACTTACAATCCGTCCTCGGGCGAAATATTCGATCCTAAACTTCAATTTCCCATAGTCGGGACGTTTCCACGGACGACTTGTCCTACTGTAGAAAACCAGCTCTATGACTCCCGAAGCTCGGAGGTTCGACTAAATATAAAGTCCAAAAGTGCTGTAGCTTGTTTTTCCTTGGATAATCATAGGCCACAAAATACGGAAACCGAAGACGGCTACAACAATCGGATGAAAATACTGGAGCTGGACTACTATGACAATGTCCGCATAGAATACGGTGTTACTTTTCCACGGTCACTAATCACTGACAGCCACTAGATGTCACTATCTTGGAGTAATGATGTTTGATACTCTCCCTGCAACTTTTCCCTCATTTGCTTTATATTCCTCTCAAACACTTCCAGAAGGATCTAGTCCTCTCTATACAAGTCATGTAACTAAAATTAGTAACTTTACATCACAAGGCCCTGAACCACTGGAAACTCTCCACTGTTCCGATGGTTCTGTATGGATACGCACTTGTTCTCTCCCTGCCTGACATGAGTAGGGCGCCGCCTATGGTTCAGTGATAATTTTCCATCAGCTCTACTCAGTTTAAGTATTTTCTAGAAGCTTCTAAACAAACCATTCTTTTTTGTTCTACACACACCAAATATTGCACACAAAACCAGGTTGATTTTTATATTATGTTTACTTAGATTACTTCATAATGATTTTTTAAAATGGGGGGGGGTGGCCCTAATTTATAATTTAACCCTCATTCAAGGAAATAAATCATTGTTATTATTGGTCTGTCAGAGATCAATGATGCTGTATGGGAGCGAGACATGGTGTCTGAGCGAAGATGAAAGGGATTTGATGGAGATCAGAAGAGAGAGCAAGGATGAGAGTGATGTGTGGTGTTTGGGGTGTTAAGTTGATGGATAGGATGAGACTGAGGACTTGATGCAGATGTTGGTTTTGACACAAAACGCGAAGGATCGTTTGGCGAAGGCGAAGAGTTGTACGCTGAGAAGGATGACGGGCATGTTTAAGAAGGGCTTTTTGAGTTGAGGTGGTAGGTGTGAGGAGGAGAGGATTCAGTCCAAGGAAGCTTGAAGAGACAGGGAGGAGGAGAGTAGGAAGGTTAGGTTGAGGTTTGGAGGAGGCATGAATCGGATTGATGAAGTGGAAGGGAGTAAGGGCGGTTGCTGCGAGTGTATGGTGACTTCTGGCCACCCTCGTTCATGGGGACAAACTGGAGTTAAAACCAGGAGCTGCCAACCCTCCCTGATTCTCATGGAGGCTCCCTGATTGAAATTCATGATTTTTTTGTACATTATCAAATACAAATTTGGCAACATCCCTAATTCAGGAAAGGTTGTGCTCCCATTAGGTTTTACATCTTTAAAACCTCCCTGATTTATTGTGAGAAACCTGCCCTGATTTCTGAAGGTAAATTGCTGGCAGCCTGTAAAACTTTGGATTTACTACTTAAAGACACCCTCAAGTCACTCTCGCCTTAATACCTTTGATTTGAAAGTCCCTGGCTTTGACTCGGTTAGTCTTTTTCTCTGCGATTTGATCTATTAGGGGGTATGAAAAGAGATTCCATGATGATGTTTGAAATGCACACCTAGGGCAATCAAGAAATCTCAAGAAATGTTGATCCAAATGTAAAATACTTCATGGATTTTGTAAGGACCATTCCAAGAATGCAGCACAAAATATGTAAAAAATGGCAAAAACTATATAAAACCAATTTGGAAAAAGTAAAAAAAATATGGAGGCAAGCATTACCATTTGTGGAAAACAGTGAGATTTTTAAGTCCCATTTTTAAAACAGATACTGTTTGTATATTGACTAACTAAAAGCACTGCAAATTATTTCTCTTGTAAGTGCATATTGTCTGGATGTGACTTGTGTTTAGAATTTACCCAAAATTTAGTCCAAATCAATGGTCTCTAGGAGATGAAAATTAAAAAAAAACTATTCAATGCTATAAAATGGCTTAAATAATTTGCAATTACACAAGAAATTTCCACCAGGCACTCCTTCCCAAATTATCCCTTGGAGAGAAAATAGTTGTGGTCATTATGGTTCAATATCCTTTCCAGGTTTGCCCAAATCTTTACCAAAAACTTCAATAAACTAACAGTGTAGATGTGGACATTATTCCTTGACTATCTTTGTGATCATTGTGAACAATTAAGCTCATTATTTATTGAAAAGTGGTCACAGATAGCGGCAACTGTACATATGCTAATCCTTGAACATTTTGAGTTTTGATAATTTTTGAGGTCTAAGGGTGACAATTTCACAACACCCAGTCTCATTTCTGTACCACCCAAGGAGATAAAATCAGATGAGAAAAAGGCTTTAATGGGTAGGGTAATTGATCTGATGAATCTACTGTAGACTGAGGGTAGTAGTTGGGTAGCTATAAAAACAATTACTAAAGTGATTTTCAAATTGCCATTTATGAACCAACAGACATATGACAGTGTTTTTCGTTCACCCTTCTCAGATTTCACCCTGATAAACTAATTTCCCAGAGATTTGAATGTTTTTCATTTTATCGCCTTGTGCAATCAAGCCAAAACAATTCTTATACCATAAATATAGGAGTGTGAGAAAACGTTGCCTTTATTACAAGATATAAAGTGATACGCAATTAATAAACCAAGAAGTTATACAGTTGCAATATTGCTGGTTTGTGATGAACATGGTGCCTACATTACATGAATTACAAACTTGAAAATTTTCAATTTCTGTTTCAGATGGTTTTTTTTTTTTTTTTTTGTGTCGTTCTGCAAGAGGGCACCTAAGGATTGCTTTGGCAGTGTGTGTGTATGTCTGTCTGTGGTACAAATGTTGACCCAAATGTTAATCATAAATATAATTGCCACAAGGGGATTGGGAAGTGACCCCACACGTTGGTGACCTCATATGACCTTGGTGACCTCATGTGTCCTTTGGCCCCATTCACAAAACCGTGATGGCAGACACATTTTTAACACAATTAAAAAATTATTTTGTTATGTTTTTTGTTAGGATAGGACAGCTACGTTTAACTGTATGTTCAGCATCTGCAGTTGTACACAGCATGAGGCAGTTGTTTAGTTCCAACTCTCTTGTACATAACAAACTTGGCATCGAAGACTAATTGACTGGACTCTAAAGTGCGATTACATTCTTAATGGATGTACATTATACGAGATTATTATAAATGCTATGCTTGCCAAATTTATATAATTCGTTACGCCCCTGTTTTATGGACAAAAGGATATATGGCTTGTGCAAACAAGTACATGTTATATTTTTAATTTATTCTGGTGCATGATGACTAGTGCATTTTACTTCTTACAAGCGAGTCTCTTTACGTTGCGTATGTGCATTGTCGTCACAGATTCTTAAATTCTGGTGCTATCCTTGGTGTAAGACTTGGATGAAAGAAATTAGCCTGAACGGAATAAAGCTTATAGACACCATTCAGCTCTATACAAAGTCAAAGTATTTTATTGTCATCACCAAACGTGTAGGGATAGTCAAATACAATCTAAAAAAAAAAGACTACTAAAATGTTGCAACATTAAAAATAAACATTAAAATTAGAAATTACAAGCAGTCTTAGAGCGCATATCAAACAAAAGCAGATTAACAAAATTAATAACTGGCAAGATATTATCATATTCATTGACACCCATTTGAGAAGAAAAATGTCATTTACTGCAAATATTGGTGTCAAAAGTTTCATCAATATCAGAAAGTAGCTTATTGCACAAGTCATTATAGAGAGTACATTCATTTTTAAGTGAAATTCTCCTCACTTCGTTCAGATTACAATAATGACCTTTTTTCTTCTGATTAAAGGTGCAACGAGAGATTTCACATATCAGGTGTCCCTAAAAAATCGAAAAAGTACTGTGGTTTTTGCCCTGGTGTATAAAGCTTTTCCATCCAAAACATCCTCATCTGAAAGGTTAAGCTGAGAAATGTTTCTTTTGGTACAAAATATTGTGGACATTCATAATTTCATATAGGCGCAAATATGAAAATTCAGCCTATGTTTATTATTTGAAATATAAGGAAATCAAAAATCGCCTCCTTTTGTTTCTTTTAAGACATTTCTTGTAGCCAAATACAAAGGTAAGAAATCTATGAGTGTCTATTCTTTATAAATGGACTATTATGACACAATATTTGGATGCCTCAAAAGCTCTCGTTGCACCTTTAAGTGAGAGATGACGACCTTTCTCAATCATTAATGAATGAGAACTAATTCTTAATCTACAAGTGCAGATCTAGATGAGCGGATCAGACAAATTACATAGTCCCATGTCAAAATGATTTCTTGAAAAGACAGTAAGTTCTCAATTGAGATTGGAAATATTTCTGGTTATGTATCTGTATTGATTATTTCGTGCAGAACATTTTGAAATGAATCATAAACTTGAGTCTTATAGTGGGTATGGAATTTATTTTTGGTGGGCATTTAGACCAAATACTGATGATAAAATAAGTTATCGTCTCATACTCTAAATATGTTCAAGGATGAGAATAAAGGTATTGTTTTAGCCTTTGTCGTGTATCTGATGGTAATATAGACAATGGCGATAGCATTATTTTTTGAATTAGAAAACTGGCCTGCGGCCTCGTTGTCCTATTAAAATAATGCTATCGCCTGTGTTTATTCACCAGCAGATACACGATAGAGGCTAAAAAACAATACCATTTTATAAGTTCTACAGGACCCAGTTTTACCATCAGCAAATAGGCGCCAATTTTGATTTCCATCAGTTTTTACAACAAGATTACCTCAATGCTAAGACTAGGGGTATTACATTACGAAAATTGCAGTGTTCCAAATTCATTGCAATCTAATGCTCCAACTGCAGTTTGTGGGTTTACCACACTAAGGATATTTGTAGTATTCTATTTAAAAAGAAATTGGTGTTTTATCAGAGCACAAAACTAGGCAGTTTGGACTAATTTTAGCATTTCATGTTGATAACAACTTAGTATGAGCTATATTGATTTATTACAATTTTGTTTTCCAAAGAAATGTCTTGTTCAACTTCACTTGGACTCAGTGCATAGAGGGTAATCTCCCCACAGCATAGTACAGGGCAGCGGTTGTTGTCACACACATACAAACATTTGAATGGTATTTATTAGCAAGTGACACATTTTGACAGCAACCAAAGGTAATTGATTCAACTTCACAATGCCCAAAAGCAACATTGAATTACAACCCAGCAGCCATTGGATAGATACATGTACCTGTTTTAATGGTTTAGTACTGGAAAATTATTACAACCCTTCCCCAACAAATAAATTGTAACCTTAATGCAATGGAAAATGGGTCTTCTAAATTTGCTTTCTGGCTGTGTGACTTAGTTTTTGTTTGGCCATGACTAAAAAAATGCAGGCATTCACTTACAAAGTAATGCAAAGCCACTGGAAGTGTTTCTTAGATAAAGCTTGCAGCTGGGTCTTTGAGAATATTAAGGCTTAAAAAGAGTATGAGTACTGGAGCCTGTACTTGACATATTGTGGACATCCACTACTCAAAATATGGGACTGCCCATGGTCTAATACCCTCAAAATTTGATTAAAATATTATTTTTTCAATTTTATTGAGAAAAGATTTCTCAAGGTAAATATTTGTTACTATAAAAGGAGAAAGGGGAATACCCCTAGTGTTTTTTGTAGTGACCTGTGTTTAGATTGCACAATAGGGAAGGAGTGGGGATTCCCCAAGAATGCTAAACTTAGTAATGACTCAGCGTGTTTATGCTTTAAAAGATCAAAACATGGCCAAGATCTGGAATTCCCCCACAAAGTTATATATATGAAGGAATGTAATTTAGATTGTGAAATCTGATTTGATGGTGCCAAGGTCATGTTTATGCATGAGGGTGGTGTAATGATTATTGTTAGAAAGGGGAATATATCTGTGAGTAGTTAAATACTATCACTGGAAGGACTCTCTGCCAGCATCCAATACTAACAAGTAGCTAGAAGATAGCTAGTTTACTCTGCCTTGAGGAGCAGACCGTACAGTGCCAGGATGTATTATATTTTAATTCCATTGAGCAGAGTGCTGTAATTATTCTACGGTCGTCTTTGAAGCGAAAAGAGGATGGGAATCAAAATAGGATTCCAAATTGTGGACATAGTAGAAATCGTGGTGATTATCTTGGACTGATATACTGTTGGATTTAATTAATCATCGAGGGACTTAAATTTACCTTGTCGTCTTGAAAACTGACTGGACCAAAGTTCTCTCAGGATGAGAAGATTCAATGGAAATAATTACGCTGAGGAGTTTTGTATTGAACTTGTTCGCTGTCATTTTGGGAGTCTACGTGTGAGGACGATATCATCGTTGAACTGCCTGCAACGCTTTCAACACAGAACACTAGTAAACCATAAGTAATCTTAACTTACGTGTGTATATTGTAATTGTGTGGACTACCAATTCTTGAACCAAATCAAGTAAAGATCATTTTAAAAAATGTTTTTATATTATAATTAGATCATTTGTGCCAAGCTCATTTATTTGGGTTTGAAAGGTATTTCTGACCTTAGGACGTCTACGAGACGTCATAACACCGCCAATATGACCACTGATATTAGATAGTCAAAACAACAAATCCTATCTATTTATTCTCCAAATAATGTATAGTTGCCTAAAATCTTTCATTATTGTTTTGGAGTGTTTACCAAAAGGGGCAAACTGAATTTTGAGTTCCTGGGCCAGACATTCAAATGCCTTGCAAGTTTCATTTAGTTGGTCCTGGGGTGCTTCCCTGCGGTTGTCTCTAGGTGGAGATACAAATACCAATAATAGTTGTCAGTTTTGTAGAGCACTTTTTCCAGAAATGCATCTTAAAGTGCTGTTGCTCATCATTATTCCGACTGCCATCAGGAAAACTCGGGCTCATTGCGGGTAATCTAGGTGGCAGCCAGTCAAGTGCACATCCATATCAGCACTTATATTGTTAATATTCCTATAGAGATCCCCAGATAAGGCTTGGATCAATGAGGCGATCAATGAGGCAAATGAGATGTACGTATTGCTCAAGGGACACAAAATGTTGACATGCAATGTGTATAACGATCATGAGTGTTCTCATTTCATTGCAAAAAAGGTTAACAGTTGAGATATCTAATCATAAATTGATAACAGTTCTTTAATCAAAACCAAGCGAAAAACAAGGAAACCATTTTTAATTTGTGTTATCAATTTATTTGGACTATATGCTATTAACTGATGAACCTCTTCCAAGGTATATATCATCATTGATTCTGCACCAAGAGGCTAATCAACAAAATTTAGGTTTGAGGTTATCAGCCCATTGTTTTTTTAATAAATATATAAGAAGATTGAATTTAAAGGAGCACTTGTAAGACATTGCAAACATATTCATTTGTGACTAGGGTTTTTTTTTAATATTTTGAGCCTATTTGTTCCTTGCGAAAATTTGAGTACAGAGGGATTCACCTCGTTGTAGTAATAATGATTGAACCTCCTTCTCACGAGACGGCAAATGTCAATTCATACGTTAGGGGGTGTTGTAATTACACCTATCGCAAGTAGAACTTCTGTGGAAGATTGTTTTTTTTTTTTCTCTTTTTGGGCAACCCGCGCAATGGCACAATCAGTATGTTTTGCTTTAATACTTAATCACCTTATATTCTGAAATTCGGAATAAAAAAGCGTCTTTGAATCAAATAATGGAGTAGCTGTTCAAGTCAGCTTCTTAAAATAAAAATGTTATTTTTCATGTTCATTTTGTGATGGTATTAAATGTGCATGTAATGTACACTATTAATTCATTAAGGAGTAAGTGTCATCGAAACTTTGACCCAAACTACGTATTGCCCAGGATGATGTGCGGAATATGAAAATTCGCATTCTGTTTTGCCTTTGCCTGAAAGTAAAATATGAGGTGGTCCAAGTTTTGAACATGTCGCATAAAACGCGTAGTGCATATATATGGTATAGGATGATTAACTTTTTAAAATTCATGTTTTTTGGCCGGCAACATTTGAAATTAATCTGTCATCTGATTCTATTAGTAAAACCAGAGAGTAGTACTAGTTTACCAATAGCAATGATGGATGGACAAATAAATTAATGATCGAGCAACAGACATGGCAATGATTGCATTGTGCAAGTACCCAAGGCAGACTAAGAAAAAAGTTGGGATGAATCACAAAAGCCATATCATTCAAAATTTCTGGAATTGGCGTCATATGATGACAAATAATCTTTAAAATTGGACATCTGAATTTAAAAAAAGGAGTAGGTAAATGTGAAAGAGGCATAAGTTACCTAAAGGGTTAATGGCTCTGATGTTTTCCCCTTCCATTTGGTTGCAAGTTAAAAGGCATAGTTATGTGTTGCACACTTAGAAGCATTTGATATGATGATGGTGCGTACAAAAAATGCTTGAATCCGAATTGCAAGCTCAACTATAATATAGCCTCTAAAAACACGTGATTGAGAAATTAGAGAGAGAGAGAGAGGGGGAGATAAGTAAATGACAGGTAAAATCAAAAGCAGCCATCTGTAGCTTCAAATTAAGTGATCGTATATACATTGTAATGCCCAATTTGACGAAGAAGTTGAATTATTATGTTTCTGAATCTATGGTAGAGTCACCTCTTTGCAAAATCTCTTATCATTGTTTGAGTGTTTCTGATTTGTATTTTATGATGTAGGTTTCAACCTGCCATTACTAGTGCTGCAGAATGGTGGAACAATTGTGCATTTTTTGTTAACAAGTGTGTTGAAATTTGGCACAGATATACATTTGAACATGCTGAACAATTCTGGATATGGCCATATTCAAAACTGGCCGCCGTTTTCAAAATGGCGGCCATTTTCAAAATGACGGCCATATTAGGCAGATTCACGTAATAAATAGATGCCAATTCAAGTACTAAATTCATGCATGAAATTACTTCACCTATGTTAGTTTAGAGGAGGATACACTTGGACTTTTGGTGTGGGCCATGTTTCAAATGACCGCCATTTTCAAAATGGCGGTCAAAATGGTCGCCAATTTCAAAATAGCTGTTATACAGACAATGCCATGAAATAAATAGGGCGCTATGTGCTAGGTTCCTTCACAAATACTTCACCTTATATTAAGAGGGATATTTCTGGACAGGTTGGGATGTATGTGCTGATTTAAAATGGTCGTAATATTCAAAATGGCAGGCCCCAAAAATGGCAGCCCTATTTTTTAAAAATCTGCTATATTAGGTAAAATCCTGAAATAAATGATTTTAAAGGAGTCACTTCTTTGTAAATGTAGTTCATTTATGTTGAGAAGGATATGCTGGACATTTTTTAATATCTAGCCCAATTCAAAATGGCCGCCAAAATCGGCAGCCATTATTCTGTAATAAATAGTGGTTTCAGGATTACCCAATGGTTTCATTTATTACAGTACTTTAGGTATATGCTTGACCACTTTTTTTAAAGAAAGGACGGGTACGTACGTACACAGAGGGAACCTGAATCCTTGTAACAGGAAGAACACTTGAGGGTTTTACGCGTAATGAAATGACTTTCTATTTCTAGGGTGTCCTTTCTGTAATAAGAATCAAATTTAGAATAACGGTACACGAAGGGAATGTGGAATCATGCATATTTAGGAAGTCCACTTGAGGTATGTTTTTACACCTAGATAAAATAGTTCTATTTTCAGGGTGGTTACATTTTTATAAGTTCTTTATTATCTAGTTTCGATTTCTGACACTTGGAGCGAGAAGAAAGAAGTATAGGCCTACGGTTCAAATCGAACATGAACAAGACTACCACTCCCCAGGTAAAGGAAATCCATTTATAAGTTGCATTACGTAACAATGCCTTATGTTGGAAGCTATAAAATCCCAGAAGTCTGGTTGTTTATTCATTTTCCCTGCTCCAAGCCTGCGAGCAACGTGTCTACGTTTTTCAGAGTTGGTTGTTTACAACCAAAACTGACACAGATTCCCTAGGCTATGCCCTGTCCAACGGCATTGTCAATACACAGAAGAGTGCTTTGCACAACTCCGAAGGAAGGGTACAAACAAGCCAAAGGTTGATTTCCTGAGAAGAGTCGAGATACCGGTCTGACTAAACACCTCCATCATCGAGAGAGTTGGGTCATTTGAGGCCACGTAAATCTTTAGGACGACCACGATTGATACCAGAGAGATGACGACGAGCCGGAAAATGCCAAAGAGCCGTCTTTGTCGTTTGTGAAGAAAACACTATGGAATCAACGATTTCCCGCCAAAATGTAAATCGGAGATGTTCAAACATGGGTACCGAGCAAGACGAATGACAAAAGATCCACGCTTAACGTCACCACACACCCGCTATTTGAAAGTCTCATTATTCAAAAAACCATGGATGTCAGTCTTAGGGCAGTCCACATCCGATTTGGTTCGGAACCTAAAGGATTAGAACGTAATATGTCTGATGTCTTAGTTACTAAAATGAGACTATGCCGACTCATTGTTGGAAAGTGTGCTTTAACTAGGTCAGTCTGAAAAGAGTAAACCAATGAACCTACACGATCGTTCAGGCAAAGTTTTATTAATCTAAAGGATAAACCAGATACAATGGACCCTACGTTTTCCCTTCACTTTTTACAGAATAAAGGTTAATTCCGATATTCGGAGATGAGATATGTATTGATCTTTTAAAAATGCCATTTGTAAGTCAGTTCGAAAGAGAGAAAGACTTATTCAGTAACCAGACCCCGGTATTATAGTCTATAATTATATTCATATAAACAAAAGCATGATTATACGCCTACAAAAGTATGTAGCAAAACACTCAGACAAACTACTATATTTGGACAGGAGGCCTATGCTTCGTTCTTTCTCGATCCAAGTACCAGAAATAGAAACTAGATGGATAAAGAAGCTTTAAAATGTAACCTGATAATAGGAAACCATTTATCTAGGTGTGAAGACACCTCAAGTAGACTTCTAAATATCCAATGATTCACATTTCCCTTCCTGTACTTGGTTCTAATTCTTTTTTTAAAAATGACCACAGAATAGAAAGTCATTGAATTTAGGTGTTTTGTGTAAACGACAAATGGTCTTCCTTTTACGGATCAGGTTCCTCCCTGTACAGTCCTTTCTTTAAACAAAAAAACTATTGAAGAGGGTCAGTCCGGAAGAAGTGGTGAAGGCCAAAAAGAGAAAGAAAAAGGAAAGGCAAGCTGGACCTCAGAGGTGAGTGCTGAGATGATTAGCGAGTGGAGAGAGAGGGATGGTGTGATGAGGTAGTTGTGTAGAGAGTGTTAGATGGAGGAGGGATGCCGGAGGCGTGGGCTGTGAGTGTTGTGGTTCCAATTTTAAAGGGAAGGAAAAAGGGCGTGCAATGAGTTTGTGGTGCATATAGGTGGGTGAAGTTGTTGGAGCTGCAAGAAAATTGTGGAGAGGGTTCTAGAGAAAAGGAGAAATGATCGGAAGATAGTGGAAGTGATGAGAGGCAATTTGGGTTTCTGACAGGGAATGGGAAAAGATAGACTGCAGTGTTTATTTTAAGGAGGTTTGCAAGAGGAATATTGAGCTAAAGGGAAGAAGCTGTATATGTGTTTGTATAATTGGAGAAGGCATGTGATAGGGTACCGAAGAACAAAGTGATTGCAGTGGGCGATGTGGAAGATGAGAGAGAGATACCGAAGTAGTGGTTTAGAGCAGTGATGGTTGTATGACGGAGCCAAACAACAGTAGAGTGGGATCTGATTTGTCCGATGAGTTTGAGGTGAGGGTGGGGTTACAATTCAAGGTCTGTACTTTCCATTGATTTTTGCAATTGTGATTGATGTAGTAAAGGAGAGTGCAAAAGAAGGTTTTTGAGTGAGATGTTGTACGCTGATTACTTGGTTTTAATGCGCAAGAAATTGGAGGGAACTGAGGGAGAAGTTTGGAAATGGAAAAAGAAGGCCTGTTGAGAGTAAGGGTTGAAGGTAAAACCTTGGGAAGACAAAAGTGCTGTGTGAGGCCGTGGAGAAGGAGATGGTAGTGAGTAAGGTAGAACCAGTGGTGTGTGTATGAGAGAGTCAAAGCAAATGCCAGTGTGGTGTGAGAACGTGGGGAAATGGATCCCGGGAGAGATGCACAAAGATGAAGAGAGTGACTCCTAGTTGGCAAGAGATTTGTGTTCAGAGGATGCGAGACGGGGCTGGATGAATGGTGGAACAGGAGGAAATTGTGTGATGAGGTGAAGTCTGTGAAGGAGTTCACTTACCTAGGGGATAGGTAGGGGGGTGGTGGATGCGAGGTGGCTATGACAGTAGAGTGAGGTATGGAGGGTGAAGTTAGGGAATGTGGGGTGGGCAGTTGTTGCAAGGGAAAAAGTATCCTTTGACAGATTGAAAGGAATGGTGTACAAGAGATGTGTGAGATCAATGATGCTATATGGGAGTGCTGTGACCTGGTGTATGAGCGAAAAGGAGATGGGGATTCTGAGGAGGACAGAGGAGAGCAATGCTGAGAGCGATGTGTGGTGTGACGTTGATGGACAGGATGAGGACTTAGGACTTGATGCAGATGTGGGTTGGAAGGGGAGATGGAGGGGTTGGCGAAGGCGAAATAGGTACGTTGTTTATGGGCAGGTGTTAGGAAGAGAAATAGATGTGTAAGAGGGCTTTTTGGTTCGAGGTAGCGGGGGGAGGTTTGAAGGGAGGGGAATGGAAAGAAGAGTGGGGGGAGCGTAGGAGGGTTGGGTTGAGGATGGAGATGCATTGCATCGGGTTTGAAATGGAAGGATAGGAGTAAGGCCGGTGCTGTGAATGTGAGGTGAATCTGGCCACCCCGTGAAGGATTGATAAAACCGGATTTAAAACTTTGGTTTTAGTTAGTTTAGTAGTTAGAAGTTTGCATGTAAAGTGGACGGGGAGGGGATGTATGAAAACATGCAAATGTTGTTTATGGTGATTTTTCATGTACAAACTTATTGCAAGTGCCGAGGAAACTGTGAACGCAACTAGCTCACACACCTGAACTTCTGTCGGTAGGAAAAAAACAAACACTACTTTTGCAAATGTTAACCTCGTCTACGAAAGGGGGGGGGGGGGGGTTTACACACCCCCCTTCAGGTTTTTTCCCGGCTTGCACAACCCTTTTTTGGTGCCAAATTATGTTACGCTAATTGTCAATTGCCTGTTTCGCTACCTTTTAATCCAAAAACAAATAAAGTTGCTGTCAGCAAAGCTGCCATTTCCATAGACACACACAGGAAAATTCAATTTTTTCGCCAAAAACGTTAGGAAAATTCGATTTTCATGCGGTTTTTGACTCGACTTGATGAGAATGGACTCGTTTTATATAATGACCGCATTTTAGAGCTATAATAAGGTGTTTAAATTGCCTATAAAAGGTGCTAAATTGCGAAATATCAATTGTCCACCCTATATTCCGTATTTTCGTACTTTCATCAAACATATGACGTCATGGTGACGTCATAATGCGGATGTTAGTACTATTTTGGTACCAATGGAAAGAAGAAACTCTAAGCTATCCTTTGGTACAAAAAATTTACAGGAATCGGGTGTTCAGTAACGTTCAGTAACCACCCCCCTTCGGAGTTTTGGTTACAAAAAATGGCAGGTAGACGAGGGTTAAATGTGGCACCATAAGGTGTTTAATTTGTCAATGAGCCACCTTAATAATTATAATTTCCTTAGACCCTAGTCGCATTTTGATCCACTTTTGGTCTGGGAAAAAGATGTGCAGTATGAAAGTTTCAATAGTACATTAGACAAACCTTTGGAAACCAACGGTATGAATGGCACCTGAAATAATTCACGTATAGATATTTTGGCAATTTTGCAGCCATTTTTTGGAATAGGCAGCCATTTTGAATATATTTTGTTTTTAACATTCTTGTAACATATGGTGGGATAATTAGGCTAATTATAATCAAGGTATAAGTGTTGAAATAAGCATGAAATAAGAATCCACGGGGGAAAATAGATGAACACTAGGGCTAATTTTAACACAGTGGCGGCCATATTGAATTTGGAGCCCCGCCATCTTGGTCGAAACCTTTGGCCCCATATCCAGAAATATTCGGAAATAAAAAACTCTACCTTTGTGCCAATTTCATTGCTTTTAACACAAAATGGCACACAATACTTCCATATATCCTTACCATTTGCAGCAATATACTACCCGTGTCTTCCAGTACCTCTATGGGTGCTTCCCGGGTTTTGATTTCAAAGTCAAGCACTATCACCTATTTTAAAATGCTAAGGTAATTTTCAAGATCCCCTGAATAGCCCTCCGACTATCAAACATCATAGTTATAGCAGCTTAGACCTAATTATCACAATTTCACTGTACTTTGTATTAGGTAAGAATTTGCAATCTGCTCCCTTGACCACTTACACAGATTAAGATAGCTCAAGTAGGCTGATTTGACATTCTATAACAATCTCAAACAATCGTGTTTTCCAATGACCTGGCTTGTTGAATCCCTGAAATCTGCACTTAAAGGTCAGTGGCACCGGACGCATCGCTAATAGCCTCGTCCCCAGGGACCCCAGATTTACAGGAAGTGGACAAAATATTAGTATTGAAGAAGGCTATATTCTTTCTCATTTACTATGAAATCTTAGGGTCAAAAGTGTTTGGTTTGGATGTTTTGAATGAAAATGTGCCCTATTTGGTCGACCAATCATTAATTTTACACAGTAATCTAGGGGGCTTATAGAGGAGAGGAGCTGGGACCAGGGTCAAACTTCATTGTTTACCCATCACACAGAAAAAGGTTTGACACTGTGGTAGGTAGTATGGACCCTCTAAATCCATGCTTGGTAGTAATACTTCAAAATGGTGTTATCACTTTTCAATAGGGGTCAATTTAAGTTTACACAGGGGTTCAAATTTTTGAAAATGCTCCAATCATATTGAAATGTATGCCATATGTCGTTATAGTCATAAGGATCCAAAAATATTTGTACCATCTATGACCATTGGTTTGGGGAGTTATAGGGTAAAATGGCTAAAATGGTAAAAGGTCCAATTTTTATTTGTACAGGGTCAAATCAGAAGGTTCTCCAATTTTGGTTAAAAAATTGAAAGAAGTTGTTCAATCTAGCTTAATGTGTCAAAAGAAGGAATAGTTTGTACCATCTGCAATGCATGTTACCATGTTATGGGACAAAAAGGTCATAGGAACATAATCCAATTGGTGTGGACCTTCTTTGACCCTTAGCTCGGTAAGTAAACATTTAAACTAATCAAAACTATACTGTTTAGGAGTCCTCTTAACTCAGGCAACATTTGCAAGATTTAAAAATAATCGGATAATTTAATGTTGACACTGTACAAATTGAGATTAACCTTTTGATCTCGCCTGAACTTTGTTAGGCAGAGGACTTAGTATCACGTTTCTGTCGTCTGTTCTGTATGTCTGTCTGTCCGTTCGTCCCGTCCGTCTGTCTGTCTGTCTGTCTCTCATGCGTCTGTCTTCCTGACGTACGTGTTCATGGGCTGTGTACGATTTATCTGGAGTTCCGTAAGGGCTATGATGATGTAACTCGGTGGAAAGAAGCGGGTGTCCACGACGTTCTGAACCTGATTAGATTTCGGCGTAAAATATGCAAATTAGTATCTAATTGGCATAATTAGTCGAAAAATTTTTCCCGCAAGGCTTGTGTACAAGTTTTCTGGAAGTTCCGTAAGGCGTATGATGATGTTAATTGGTGGATGAGGAGCGGGATGGAGAGTCTCGAACTGATTAGATGTGGGGCGGTTGTTTGTATTTCGGGCAACTTAAGTATGCAAATGAGCTAATTAATATGCAAATAAACAGCCAAATGCCTATAAATTTTGAAACGGTACATTGGATAAGGAAAATCCTTCACTGCATGAAAAGCCTATCATGTGCGCAATCTTTTTTGCATTTGAACGTTTGTGATACTGCGGCGTTAAGGTAATGCAATGAGCTAAATTAAAATATGCGTATTACTGTATCTCTGAACCGTACTCGGATAAGGCAAAATATTGTCCTTCCTTCGCTGCATGAAGAATACTATCCATGCATGTTCTTTACTGGTGTGAATCCATAATTGGGTCAAGTGCATGTGGGCCGATTAAGGGGCATTTTTTTTGATACAAGCAATTACGCATATTTAATTACTATCATTGTATCCTGAATTGTACATTGGATATGCAAAATTCCTTCGCTACATAGCTTCTATGGCCCGTACACCTCTTATTGTATGAATCCAATTGCGGCAAAGTGAAGTGGATCAATGTAAAGGAGGGCAGTGTTTGAAGACATTATCTAATTAATAATGCATCTTACTGTATCGTCTTAAATGTACAGATTGATATGCAAATCCTTCGCTACATGAGACTAATATATTGTAACTCTTTTGTGTGAATCATAATGTGGTCAAAAGGCATGTCGGCCACTGAAGGGGATTTCCTTTGATTATTTTAAATTGCCAACTAATCTAAATGCTTGGGTCTTTCATCAACAAATTTTTCAGTTCAATGTCTGTGAAATCACACCTCCTTCAAAAGAATTTGATTCAGGAGTTGTTTACCTTACAATAAAATTGTTTAGCATGTGTTGTATTTTTGGCAGTCTATGGGCGTGTGTAGATTTGGGTGTACAAACAGGTTTACAAAACAAAAGACTTATCAAACGGGGAGTACACCACACAAAGGTAGTAACATTCAATATAGCGAGAAAGATCAGTGCCCATGTTCTTCATGAAATGAATTATTTCTAGTTCTGGTCAATCTTTTGGGTTGCCAGCCGTTTACCGATTCTTGAAAAAGTGAAATACTCAAATTGTACATTTCACAGGAAAAAATTCGGGGATGGTCACCCCCTCCTCAGCGGCAACACACTCCGGCTGTTTTCATCACCGCTTTCTGGACCCTTAGGCGACTCAAATTTAAAATGTGGTCACACATGCTTTTTTCAAAAATAGTGTTTGCAAATTGAAATAAATTTTCATATTTTTTACTAATTAGTTGAATTTACGGGATTTTTGCATGACTTCATGATCAATATTCTACAATGGAAAATGTTTGTGAACCCCTGGGGTGGGTCAAATGAAAGAGCAGATAAAGAATACACTAATGCAAACCCGGGGGTGCTACTCCTAACCATCTCTTGGTATGATTATGTTGGGGGACATTTCAATATTAAATATCTCCCAACGGAGATGTTGTGACGATCTACTCTATGTCCCTCTATGTGTAATCAAATAAAGGTGAGAAGGTATAGAATCTATAAACTGCAAACTCGGGGGTGCTACTCCTAACGAACGTCTCTTACTGTGCTCATTGTGGGTGGGACTTTTTCAAGATTAATATCTCCACAACGGCGACTGGTGTGACCCTAGGGTGGTGTCAAATAAAGAGTGAGGAGGTATAGAATACTATCAAATTCAAACCCGGGGGTGCTACTCCTAAACTCTTAGTTATGCCCTTGTTGAGGACTTCTCATGATTAATATCTCCACAATGAAATGTTGTGACCCCTGGGGTGGTGTCAAATGATATAGCAGTAAGTAAAGAATACTATAAAATGCAAAACCAGGGTGCTCCTGCTACTCCTAAACATTCTCTTAATGCTCGTGGGGGAGGAATTTCAACTTGCAAGATTAAAATCCCACAATGGAAAAGTTGTGACCCTAGGGTGGTGTCAATGAAATAGTGGAAGTAAAACTAGTAGAAATTTGGAGTTCTTATCTGCTTGCAACAACTTTTTGGGGACACCCTTGACTCGCACAGTTTTGCACTCTGGTGTGCTTTCTTTTTGGTCTTACAATTAAGCGCGAAAGCAGGCGAGACTTGTGTTCGAGAACCGCCTTGTTTAAACATTTTTGTCCATTTTTATGCCTATAATATAACGCCAAAACCAATGGTCGTAGTGATATCACATTTTTGGAATCTTATGATTAATGTGCAAATATGGCATTCATTTCAACAGGGTAGGGCATTTAAAAAATTGCCCCTGTGTATCTAATGACCCTACTTGAAACAGTGTATCACAATGTGAGAGGACTACCTACCTAACAATTCTAGAAAAAATGTTGGACACTTTGACTGATTTACAGGAAAAGGTGACCCCCCTGCCCCCCCCCAATTCAATGTTGATCCGAGTCATGTTGTCAACAGCTCAACCAGCCCCCAACATTGATTGAATTGGAGTGGGGAAGAAATTTTGTAAAAGGGAAGACTCTGCTTTCTAAATCACCAATGACT
Source organism: Ophioderma brevispina (assembly GCA_023653785.1). Classification (NCBI taxonomy): domain Eukaryota; kingdom Metazoa; phylum Echinodermata; class Ophiuroidea; order Amphilepidida; family Ophiodermatidae; genus Ophioderma; species Ophioderma brevispina. Next base: position 92,596 of record JAMKCH010018044.1, read on the forward strand.
TACCAAAATTCGATTTCATTTGGTGAACAGGCAATGTTTCCAATATATTGCATCATGTGTTCCAAATATTTTTTTCGATGATTGTGTCTGAGGCAAATGCAAAAATATCATCTAATTTAACGTTTTTATAATCTTAAAAACTAACAAAGATATAAAGCCAAATTTTTCAGGAGTTAAGGCATAGAATTATAGGTACAACTCACAATAAACCTCTTTTTGGCAAATTACTTGCAATAGGGACGGTCATAATTATATCATTGAAGTTATACACGCACATATAAACACTCAAAATATAACCCAACCAAAATAGTAAAGTAGTATCGTTCATATCGTAAAGACTTTCTCTCCAAATCATAAAGGACATAGAAATGTATAGCTATGAGGTACAATAAAGCTTCTTTTAAATAAAATTCAAAATAAAATAAAATTGACAGCATTATAAACACCGTGTTCGCATGTTGATTCAATAGGAAAACTAGCTATTTTAATCAGGAAGTGCCAAACCACCAAAGTAAAATGGACAAATATATAATCATCAATAAAATATGCTGAAAGATTGTCAACTTAGAAAATGAGTATAACAAAAAAGTCAACCCGTAATGACCGAACCCGCAACATGATGACCTTGGGTCTCTATCCCTATACCCGTACTAACTACCGAGACTGCCGAAGAAGAAAAACGGCTGTCGGGTGATTTTTACCTCTACCCCACCTGGAACTGTGAAGTAATCAATATCTCCTACAACACAAGTCCCCAATTAATACTTGGTACTTCTTCCCATTGATACCGGTCTTACTTGCATATGTGTAGAGATAATTATTTGTGTGCGCTTCAGTCGCTCGCGCTGCCGCGACTTGGACGGTGACTAATACCGTATAGGCGCATTGCGTCATTAAGGCGCGCTGATATGACGTATCGCTATGCCTGTTCCTCCTATGCTTCAGGCTGAAGAAAAATAAACACCAAAACAAAGATCCAAAATAAACATACTTAGACAGAAAATAAACAACAACAAAACAAAGATCCAAAGCAAACCCACGGAGTAATCGTCGAAAGTTGTGTGATGATGGACTACGGCTGGGGAGAGCAAAAATCTGTCCTTTTTTCTTCACGATTTTGAATTTATTCACTTAGAAGCCCATTTACACAATATCAGTTAAAAAGAAAACAGTGCATTGCACACCAAATGGCAGGGGGGTGGATTTAATAGCAAAGAACTTGAATATTTAAGAATGTGTTTTAAATATCTTAAAATTTTTGAAATTTAAAAACAAATAGTTACGTCACTGTTTGTCGGCCTACTTTGTTACACATTGATCTAATACCCTACCGGCAAATGCACACTTTTAAATAATTCTAATCTACCGATACTGTGTTCATTCACTACCTGACGACACGTGCTGTTTCCGCTCTGTCTTTAGGTTACAAGGTTTTTGACAAAGTTTTTTTTTTAATTCAATCACGTGTTACACACGCCTTAACACAATAGAAACCACACGTGTAGAACGCTTAACCCGCTCGAAAACTAAAAGTATTAGTATAGTAGACAATTTATTTTCTTTTTCGGATGCGTGTAAATCGCGTCATGTGCCCTAAACGTAACTAAAATTCTGGAAAATAATCGACATTAATGATGAAAACACTGTAAATGTCACCCTAGTAATGAAACATTGTTTAAAATGAAGATAAAATCCAAGAAAAGGGCATTTTTGTTGACTGTAAACCGTGTCCTGTAGACTCGCTAAACACACCTGCAATGATTAGGAGCGGGATTTTATTTGCTTTGTTCAGGTTTGAAGTACTCTCCCAAGTTGGCTTACGGTAGGTCTTACAGACTGACCAAAACTGAGAACCTGGTTTGAATCCCCTCAATGTTATAACCACTACCCTTTTATATGTATTTTCTGGATCGTTGTGCTACCCTGTATCATTAATCCTTTTTTTTTTGTCACGATTTTGACCTGATGTATTTTTATTTATTTATATTTTTAATTTTTTTAGATGGATAAGTTTTCTTAATTAGAGGTCATATTGATTCATTATAATTATGCAGGAGTTAGCCAGTCAAACCATACTCCACCTGTGCTATTTCCATTCACTGCCAATTACTATGTGGCTCTGTCCTGTCGAATTCATATGCAGCAGGCGTTTCCGTCCTGACTCTATTTTCTTGTCATGGTGTCTATGGGTATACTTTTTAAAGTGCCCATGATTTTTTGGAAAATATTGCACAAAAGTCAAACTTACACGTACCCTATACCATAATCCAATATTATACCCCAAACAGAATGGCTCCTAGATAAGTATACCCGTTTAATTTGTATAGGCCTACACTGCCACAATTCACTGTGTATTCAAACAGGGGTTTTGGGGAGTACCTGTCCCAAAACTTTTATGAGCTGTTGTTTTTCTTCTGACATTGAGGTGAGAAGTTATAGATTGAATAAAAGTATGAAAAATATTTGTACCACCACTTCTTTACGATATCAAAGGATGCATTAAGTGATCCTCTGTAGTTCAGATATTGTGGTAGTTTTATATATAAATGCATTCCCTGCCTCCATTTCCTAATACTTGACAGTCCCTTAAAACAGTTATTTTCATCCATTGAGATTTCCCACACTGTGTGAAATCTTTATGAATATTGTAAATGAAAATTTGGTGTCTATATCTTCTTCTTAGTTTTTAAAATATAGCTAAAACGTGAAATTAGATGACTTTTTTTGGAAATGACCAACCAATCCTCGAAAAAAATGTTGGATCACTTTGACCGATGTAGGGAAAGTGACCCCCTCTCCAACCCCCCCTCCTCGCCCCAATTCAATTTGAATATCCAGTCATTGGCTGTCAACAGCTTCGCCAGGCCCCCCACTTGATTTATGGGATGTGTGGGGAAGAATTTGGACAAGGGGAAGACCTCTGCTTTCAAAGACAAATGAACTACTTACCAAAATTTCGATCTCATTTGTGAACATGTCAAATGTTCCACTATATTGTCATCAAGTTCCAGAATATTTTTTTCGATTATTGTAGCATTGATTATATGAGGGTCCATACTAACCACCAATGGTGTCAAACCTTTCTGTAGTGGGGTGAACGACTCCTGAATAAGGCCCCTATATATTCTGCTCCTCCTCATTAACAAATCATGTTTTAGCTCTCAACATGAAAACGGTTGAAATATCGGCGCTAAACTTAACAGATGGTTTTTTGGGGTCAAGGTCATTCAATCAAGAAGAAAACTTTCAATCAAGATACAATTTGCAATTACACAAGAATTTCAAAATAGATTGTGCTCAATATTGTACAATATCCTTTCCAGGTTTTGCCCAAATCTTTACCAAATCTTCAATTAACTATCATTATAGATGTTGCACACTATTCCTTGTCTATCTTTGTGATCATGTGAACAATTAAGCTCATATTTATGAAAATTGGGCACAGATAGGGCAAACTGTACATTTTCTAATCCTTGTAACTTGGCAATTTTGAGTTTTGATAATTTCTTGAGTTGTATAAGGTTGACAATTTGACAGCCAACCAGATCTCATTGTGTACCACCCCAAGGAGATAAAAGTCAGCAGAGAAAAAGGCTTTAATGGGAAATTTGTTCTTAACTGAATCTGCTGCTGGACTGAAGTAAAGAACAATTACATAAAGTGATTTTCAAATTGACATTATACGGCACCAACATGACACATGATAGTTGTGTTTTTCTGTTCCCCTCCTCAGATTTCACCCCTGAAAAACAGATTTCCCAGAGGTTTGAATGTTTTTCATTTATCTTCCTTGTACAAGCAAAAATAATTAATTATACCATAAATATCCAAGTTGCGAGGAAACATTGGCCTTTATTTACAAGACTATAAAGCCTCAATAAACAAGCAGATATACAGTGGGCAATATTTCTGATTTGTGATGAACATTGGTGCCACCATACATGAATTACTTACAAACTTGAAAATATTTCAAGTTATGTTTCAGCTGTTTTGTGTCATTTGTAAGAGGCAGTCTATGTGTGTCTGTGGTAAAAATGTTGACCCAAATGTTAACCCAAAGTATAATTTGCCTGTTATTTGCACATATTGTGTGCACATTTCCATGATACTTGAATACAATTGACCTTGGGTAGTGACCCACATGTTGGTGACCTCATTTGACCTTGGTGACCTCGTGTGACTTTTGGCACCATTCACAAACTCACAAACTGGAACAGCAGATGACACTTGTGTATGGTGAACATATTTTTTGATGTTTTAGTTAGACTCGACAGCTCAGCATCTGCAGTTTTACCCAGTGAGAGCTTTGCTTAGTGGAGCTCTCTTGTACATGTATAACTTGGCATTGAAGACTTAATTGACTGTGACTAAAGTGCTATTAACATTATAATGGTGATTGTAAAAAAATGTACCATTATACTAGATATTATTAAACGCTTTTGAAGCTTCTTGCAATTTAATTGGTTACTGTCCATGTTTATATGGGACAATAGATACACGGCTTGTGCATACAAGTGCATGTTAATTTTTTAGTTTATTTCGTGTGCGTGTTAGACTGTTAGTGCCTTTTACTTTTTACGAGCGAGTCTCTTTATGTTGCATATGTGCATTGGCGTTCACAGATTCTTCGATTTGGGTATCCTTGGGCAAGACTTGGATGAAAGGAAAATTAAGCCCACAACGGAATAAAGCTTATAAACACCATTTCAGCCTATACATGTCTGTTATTGATTATTTCGTGCAGAAATTACATGAAGGAATAACCTGATTCTTTAGTGGGGTATTGGCATTATCTTTTGGCGACTTTAGGCCAAATAATTGATGATAAAATAGGTTATAGTTCATACTATAAATATGTTTAAGAATGAGAATAAAGTAGTATTGTTTTTAGCCGCTGTCATGTATCTATTGTGTAATATAACACGGGCGAGTTTTTGCGTTACAACAACTGGCATGAGGCCTCGTTGCCCTACTTAAAATAATGCTTCACTGTGTTTATAACACAACAAATACACGATGGAGGGTAATAAAAAAAATACCTTTTATAATTCTATAACACAGTTTACCCTCAGCAATAGGTGCAATTTGATTTCCATTCAGTTTTTACAAAAGATTACCTCAAATGCTAAGACTAGGGGTATTTACATTATGAAATCGCAGGTTTCTACAATTCATTTGCAACTCTTAATGCTCCAACTGCAGTTTGCCGGTTTACCACACTAAAGATTATTTTTTAAGATATTATTTAAAAGAAATTGGTGTTTATCAAGAACACAAAACTAGGCATGTTGGGACTAATTTTATGCATTTTCATGTTGATAGCAACTATAGTATGAGCTATATTGAATTTGTTTACAATTTTGTTTCAAAGAAATGTCTTTGTCAACTGCATTTGACTCTAGTGCATAGAAGGATAAACCCCCACAGCAGAAGTGCAGTGGTAGCAGGTTGCTTGTCACACATACAAAACATGAATGAGTTCATTTGATTAGCAAGTGACACATTTTGACAGCAACCAAAGGTAATTGATTCAACTTCACAATGCCCAAAAGCAACATTGATATTAACAACCCAAGCAGCCGTCGGATAGATAATGTACCAGTTTACACTGGTTTAGTACTGAAATTTATTACAGCCCCTTCCAAAATCAAATTTGGAACTTGTCATGCAATGTAAAATGGTTCTAACATTTGTTTTCTGGCATTGTGATTTTGTTTGGCCATGCTAAAAAAAGAGCAGACATGCACTTACAAAGGTAAATGCAAACCACTTGAAAGTGTCTCAAGCTTGCAGCAGGGTCTTTGTGAATATTAAGGCTTAAAAAGAGTACATGAACCTGTTACTTGCATAGTGCCGGCATCTACTACTCAAAATATTACACTGCCCATCCAATATGACACAATATTTGATGAGCAAAACAACAAATCCTATCGTTTATTCTCTAAATAATGTATAGTTTGCCTTATATCTTTCATTTATTGTTTTTGAGATATTTACCAAAAAGGGGCAAACTGTAATTTTGAGTTCCTCCACGGGCCAGAATTACAAATGCTGCAAGTTTCATTTAGTTGTCTGGGGTGATTCCCTGAGGTTGTCTTAGATGTGGAGATACAATACAATAATAGTCAGCTTTTGTATAGCACTTTCTACCATAAATGCATCTCAAAGTGCTGTTGCTCATCATTATTCCGCTGCCATCAGGAAACTCGGGATCATTGCGGTTCATCTAGGTGGCAGCCAGTTGAGCGCACATCCATATCAGCACTTATATTGTAATATTCCCTATAAGAGCTCCCCAGATAATGCTTGGATCAATGAAGCAATTGAGATGTAAGTATCTTGCTCAAGGACACAAACATGTTGACAGCAATGTGGTTTTAGGATCATGAGTGTTCCATTGAAAAAAGGTTAACAGTTGGGATATCGCATCATAAATTTATAACAGTTCGTTGTAATCAAAACCAAGCGAAAAACAAGGAAACGTATTTCGCTTTGTTTTGATTACAAGGAACTCTTATCAATTTATTTGGACTATAACGAACCTGATGAACCTCTTCCAAGGGATATGTCATCATTGATTCTGCAAAGAGCAAATCAACACAATTTATGTTTTTTGAGTTATCAGCATTGTTTTTTTTAATAAATATATAAAAAGATTGACATACATTAGGACATTGTAGACGTCCAAACATCATTTGTGACTAGGTTTTAATATTCAAGCCTATTGTTTTCCTTGGCAAATTTGAGAACAAAGCGATTCACATCTTTGCAGTAATAATATTGTTCAACCCTTCCTTCTCAAGAGACGGCAAATGTCCATTCATCCATTAGGGGGTGTTGTACATTACCTAATCGCATGGTAGACCTTTCTGTGAATATTATTTTTTCTCTTTTTTATTGGCAAACCGGAATGGCACAACCAATAATGATTTTGACTTATACTTATCAACTATATTTCTGAAATTGTGATATAAAATAGTATCATTGAATCAAATAATAAAGTTGCTGTACAAAGTCAGCTTAAAATAAAAATGTTCTTTTATGTGCATTTTGTGCATGTGCATTAAAATGTGCATTTTAATGTACCCATTAAGGAGTAAGTGTCATCGAAACTTTGACCCAAAATAGCTATGTATTGCGCTGTATAATTGTGCTGAATATTATAATTTGCATTCTGTTTTGCTTTTGTCTGAAAGTAAAATATGATTGTTCCAAAGTTTTTAACATGTCGCATAAAAAGTGCATATATATGGTAGAGGATGATTAACTTTAACATTCGTGTGTTGGCCAGCTGAACAGTTAAAAATTCATCTGTTACTGATTTATCAGTGACACCAGCAGAACAATACTGTTCAGCAATAGCAAAAACTGAGTAACAACAGAAAATGATTGCATTGTGGACAAGTGACTTCTTAAGGAAGTAGGTGGTTGGATACGCCTCACACTCAGCAATACTAGTACTTGTGAGGATTTATATTGGAGCAAAAGATATTGACCGGATGCACTTCTTGACGTCAATCCCGTGTTGGCGGTGGGCTAGCCTTTGGGTAACCATGCCCCACCAGGTAAGGCAGCATGTGCTGGAGGCCTCCATTAGCTATTCAAGAGCTTGACGCCCTTGCTAGGTAGATCTTCTTTTGCATTCTACCAGGGTAACAGAACCCTCCTCATCAGAGTTCTTTAGAAACCCAATGTGGTTGAAGTTTAGCCGCTGACAACTCAGCCCGGGGACAGGTAGTGACGGTACCAGGCTTCCAGTAGCAGGCCCTAAAGGAAACTAAAACACCACAAAGTTGTGTATTAAATCTAAAAAAGGCAAAAATGTTACAAGTCATATAATTTAAATTTCTGTGGAATTGGGTCATTTGATGACAAATAATATTAAATGGGTTAATCTGAATTTAAAAATAAAGTGTTGTAGTTAAATGTAAATGTGAAAGGGTAGAAGTAACCTAAGAGGTCAGTGGCTCTGGCTGTTTTCCCTTCCATTTGTTTCAGTAAAAGGCATAGGTTATGTGAGTGCAATTAGTAAGCATTTGATGAGTGCCAACAAAGCATGCTCGACTACGAATTGTAACTCAACTATAAACTATACTTAAAACATGTTCTGGGAGAAATTGAGAGAGAGAGAATTTAGAAAATGACAGGCAAAATAAAAAAAAACTTTTTAAAGCAGCAATATGTAGCTTCAAGTAAGTGCTTTGGATATACTTTGTAATGCCCTATCAAGAAAGTAGAATTAGAATTGTTGAAAGTAGATTCACCTCTTTGCAAAATCTATTATCATTGTGAGAGTGTTATTTGTTATTTATGATGTAGATTTCAACATGCCATTTAACATACCCATGTTTTCAGTCCCCCATGGGTCTTCCCTGGTGGTATTTAATTACAAACTTAAAGCAAATAGTTCTACCTATTTTAAAATGAATAGGTGGGTAAATTTCAGATCACTGCATTAGCCCTCAGACTATCAAACATCATAGTTTATAGAAGCTTAGACCTAATTATCACAATTTCATTGTACTTGATCTGTGGTAAGAACTTTGCAATCCGCTCCCTGGACCAATTGTACAAGATAAAGATAGATGAAGCGGTTGATATGACCATTTAGTAAAAATCTGAAGCATGTTTTCCAAATGACCATGGCTATTTACCATCCCTGGAAATCTGCACTTATGGTCAGTTGGTTTGACCAAGAAGGTAAAAAAATAAGAGCATTAGAGTGATTTAGGCTTTGCATTTTAGTACCACCAAGGTAATTGGGGTTTGTGTAAGACCGTACTCATCAACAAGGAGCCCTTCTAAGTGATGTCGTAACCTGAGTGTTCAGTTAAACAAACACCTCACAACACTGTATCAGAAGACTTACAGTTTATTAGCATTTTTAGCCAAGCAAAATATTTAAAGCATCATGTGGAGGGACATGGGGCAATATTTCCTGTTCATCATTGTTATGAATGTTGGAGCCCAGTTGATGCTCTAGTCCCCCCTCAACTCAAGAACCAAGACAGATCCACAGAGTAACAAAACAAAAACATACAATCAAACCAAAAAATATAACAAAAAACAAAATCAGCCGCCAGGGATTAGAGGTGGTCCTAACCTATTTTGAGGGTACACATATTTTATAAGACAATTAAAGGTAAAAAAACCTCATCTGATTACAACATATTTTTCTGTTTCGTTTCGTTTAAAAACATTTTTTGTAGGAGGGTCATCCACCAAGCATTACTTTAATTCCAAAATTTCATTTGAATCTGTCTTATCCTTTGATGAGAGCGTAAGTGTGTGTATTACAATATCATATACAATTAGATAATATTATTTTCATTTCCATATCACAGTCTCATAAAAAACAAAAAGAAATAGATAAATACAATGACAGGAGGATGGTGGACGAATGCAAAAAGGTCAGAGATGAAACTCACCCTTATCAAATTATTGAACAAGAATTTACATAAAGAATTGTCTATATGAAAAACAAAATACATACCCATATTACATGATTACATATACATTAACACACAAGAAAACAGTCTGCTCAAAAAAGTTTATTATATTTGATAACAGTTGATTTATAAAAGGTACTCCAAGTATCAATACGAACAGTTGACAATGAAGTCATAAATAGGTTGTGGGTCGGCTATGGGTTGGGAAGAATTTCCATTCTTAATCTTAGCCGTCATGAAATGGCCAGAGAACTGCACCTGCCTGGGACTGTGTCACTGCCAACATTCCATGCGTTAACATGATGTGACAATTTTCCTTTTTCTGAGGCAGAGGCAGGAGGTAGAGAGTCAGGAACATATGCAATTACCTTTGGTAAGTATGCATGCCAGCCTTGGGAGAGAGAGAGAGTTCACTAAAATATATTAAACTATAAATTTATTTTTTAACATACTCAAAAAAAACGGATATGGGCGTTAATAAGAGTTTAAAAACAATTAAAAAGACCAAACGGTTAACAAAATATGGTGTAGCACTATGTTGTAAAAATTCTGACTGATCTTCCAGTAATTAATAATTTTTTTTTGGGTGGGGTGAGAGTGGGGAGCTACCTGCTCTTAAATCCGTGCCCCACCCTTACCCTCAAATGAGATCAGAAAAGTTAAAATAATTGATAGATTAAACATAATACAATGTGATGCTCCAAATTATGGGCCCACTGAACATACATGTATTTTGTAATGGGACTATAAAATGTCGTACCATGGAGTCTAGATACCACTATATTACTCACTGATAACAAACACCAACTTTTGCTTTTCGTATTTTTTTACGTGTCAAGAATACGTGTCCTTTTATTGAACCTTCAAGTTGGGTCAGCTATATGTTACGTATCTTTTGTACCAGTCCATTCATGAAAAGCGCCCTCAAGTAACCTGGGATTCAATTCAGCACCAGGAGAAGACCTTACATGACATGGGGGGTCTACAGATTATCACCGAAGGCTGCCCGAAATTGTATTAAATTTAAGGACAGACTGGCCAAAGTGCTAGAACCATCAGTGACATTTTTTATGCTTAAAATACAGCATTGTTAGCACAGTAAAAAAGATTGGGAATGAGTATCGTGTGGTAGGCAATATTCAGCTAGAAAAAAAGAAGACATTGAGCATTGATATAAAAGTGAGTAGTATGTCAACATTAAGGACACTTTCAGTGATTTGACAAATCAGAAAATGTTAAAAAAATCCAAAAATCCTTGTTTTCAGATTTTGGCATTTTTTTCTAAGGTATAGCCTCTAACATACCCTGGAAGTTATAAGGCTGAAAGCAATCTAATAAAGGAAAAATCGGATTGTTTTAGTTAGTATGTCTGAACAGACACTTTCTACAATGTTAATGTGAATGTTGATTCTTATCTTTGAAAATAAAACTGTTTTCTCCTTTTTGGTATTTTGCATTTGGAAAAAAAACTTAGGCAAAAAATTTCTCAGACTTATCCTCTACTATAGATGAGTTGACATGTGACGTTAACGCCCGGCAACGAACAGAGCACTGCCAGGGGGCAGTGTGTGGTGAGCACCTGCAGGGCTGTGCTTTTAAAATTCGCGTCAATCAGCAGATAAGGTAGTGATGCTGTTTGTACAGTATGGGCCTTTATTCGCACATCTTACATGTCAGTAGACCAGAGGCTAACTTGTGTTTGTAAACATTGATGTCACCTACGATAGACTACTCATGCAAATTTTAAATATTTTGACTCTTTTGGGTGGAATTCACGATGTGGCCTTTTAATGCATTTACATGAATCCCAAAGTATATGGAAGAAACTGGTGAGGATGCTTAACAACAACAACATCAGTATTCATACTAAGAATAATATCCAGAATAGCATGAATGACATAATATTAACTCTGATATCAAAATGAGTTTTCAAACCTAGAGTCTGCCGTTGATTTTAATGTAAACAAGATGGAACGCCCTCCTTAAACAGAAGGATGTCTGTTTCAGGGGAAAATTTCCGAAAGTCGGAAATGCATCATAGCAAAGAGATGGGAAATTTCTAAATTGGTCGATTCAGGCTTTCCCGTAACTTTAGTACATTACATTGTGCACAATGATCAGAATTTTTTTTTTTTTTTTAAGTAATTCAAATGTTTCTTCAAATGCTGCCTTTAAAATAAATTTAAAACAAACTTGGGAAATTTTATATTTTGAAATGTGAAGTTAATCAATGTAAAAGAATATCAATAAATTATCCATTTTAGTGCCAGACTTTGGTGTGTTAACATTTTTATTGATTTCAATCTAATTACTGAAAGGTGGATGACCCGAGCATGGGGAGGAGGGGGCAACACACCGGAAACAAAGAGAAAGTCCAAAACAACATAAGATGACTCGCCTGGTCCGGGGTGCATGTTTATCCCATATGGAAGCATATCACCAAACAACATTTGATTACAATTTTTTTAGTTAAATCGGTCAGTGTTAGTGAAGCAAAAAAGTTGTACTAATTGGCCCACAGCGTGGGTTCAATATTGTGGTTGACTGCATTTGGGACGTTTTTGTAACATCAAAAGAAAAACATTTCTTGGTCGTAAAATTTCCCTGGGGTATGAGGAAAAAAATAAGAACTTTTATATACCAAAATCTAAATTTTGACTGGAGTACTGTGGGGGAGGGGAGGAGGTTGTATTGGGTTCACCCACCTTTAATCAGAAAAGCCATATTGATATTAACTATCGGTAGCTTTACTGCTTATAGTGTGTACCTAACTCCTGTGTGCAAAAAGACTTCAAAATTAATTTTTCCACAGCGTTTGAGTGCGTCTCATTTATTATAACAAAACAGAATAGAACAAAAAAATATCAACGGTTGACACCCACTTTTGGCAACTGTGTGCATGATTTATTACAACTGGCTACATCCTGTGTAAATTTTAGGAAATTTCATTGTGGGCAAATATGATTTTTCTTAAAAAATTGAGTGTAACATTGTCTCTCTAGGAGACTATGGGCATTAAGGGTGCTATAACATTAACATGTCAGCCTCTTGGCAAGATTCCCGCAATGATTTTTCTGATTTTTGCACAGGTTAATAGCTCTTGCATATCGGAATACTTATATCAGTGTCAAAATTGTGTCGCCACTGCTTAAGAATTGATCTAAAATAAAAGAAGAGATGACTTGCCATAGGCAAAACAGCTGGGTTTCAGGAAGAGGATCCCACACCAAACAAAATATTGCCTGTAGGGCACTGAAGTCCTCCCTCACGTAGGATGGTTCTTATATCGGTTCTATTACTCATAGGCAATCAAGGATGCACTAAAACCTCCTAACACACCCCTTAAAGGTATGTGAACCCATCCAAACAACTCGTCCCCCCATTCATTCAAAATGAGATTTGGCATTCAGAGAAGGTTTCATATTTTTCCCATTACCCTGCAGTTCGAGTTAGGGTGCTAGTAGCTAATCATCTGGAGATAAGCTTGCCCATTGATACAAAGCACTCCTTGACACACAGAAGTATCAAGACTGTAAGTTTCTCTCGACTCAGTTGTATCAAGTTGAAATGAGGGTTACCCAGATGGTGGCAGACTCAAGGACGTTGTGGTTGCTTAAGCTTCGCCATTCATTTAAAAAACCGCTTCATTGCCAATCGTGAAATGCTTCAGAATCTGCGTCTCTCTGAACATCCATCCAATAGCCACTCAGCAAAAAATGTGCCTTCTTTCTGAAGTTGATGGCAAATGCACCAATTTGTATGGTGGAAGTTCAAGCCACCAATTTTTGTTATCGGTTTGAAGATAAGTGGGAGAATCCAAGTCCATTTCTTATTTGCAGTGGTTTTCCGGGGATGTTGTTGTCAGTTCTCACTGCGTATTCTTCGTGGAGTGACCCATGTTGGATTAAGGCTTGTGTCATGATCTTTTCATTCACATTGGCCCCAGATGGTCGGCTAGCTGGCGGATCCCTGTTTCCATGAATTTTGTCTCAACTAACCTCTCTTGTGAGTTGTAACCTGACACCAGGTTGACTTACTTAACTGCTTTGAAGTGTGGAATGCTATTTTACCTTAACACGGCAATTCATGGCCTCACACACCAGGGACTGTAGCGATAATAAGGGAAAGAATTTAGTTATTGTGCCACCACCCTATATGAATTCGGCAGCATCAACGGAATAAATGCATGTTGAGGCCGTTGGCGGCAGCAGAATACTGAAGCATCACGCGATGTGAAGATTGGCAATTACTGACTTCCCGTCGGGCAAACGTGTGTGGGCAGACCAGCTGATATCGGGTGCAGTTTCATTGAAGAATGGCTCAAGGCGCGAGACATTATTGCTAGAAATCTAGATCTGGCTGCGGTCGGAATTGCTATTGTATCGCTGCTTTCCGCATGGTTCAACTTTACTACGCTAAAACAATGGAAACAGCTGAAGCGAATCTGGGCTAGAAGTAGCCTAAGTCTGGGTAAGGGTTTAATTCTTCAAATTAAATTTCTTAGATTACATTAACCTAACAATTATAAAAGTATCTGGCCATAATCTTTCACTGTGTGCCAGATAAGCAACAAAAAGCATGTCCATAGCACCACAAACAGCTTTAATGGCACAAGAGAGTTTGACATGCGATTTTCAAAGCAATGGTGTTAAATGAGGCATGACTGGAGAAATGTCCATTTATAGTTTTATAGTAAATAATTGTTTATCATACAGCACACAGTTTCGGCAAAATTAACCCTGTGTGGTGAGGATTAAGTTTTTTTTTTCTGGATGACCCCTGTATATGGCACAGCTACAAGGACTCTACAAAAATAAAGTATGGCATTTGATTCCCATCTTATAAAACAGTGTTAACAACAGAAAAACCACATGGTGACCTTAAAGGCATATACCAGTGATTTGGTAAATTCAAAAAAAGTAAAACAAACAGGTTTGTGCAGATTGTAAGTGTAACAAGAATATGTATCCCTTACTACCCTACAATTTATAAGACCAAAGCAACTAATAAAGGCAAAATGGATATTTAGTCAATACTGTCCGTACGAGTCAACATACGCAAACAAATTGAATTTAACGATTCATAACTTTGAACACTGATATTTTTCTTTCTTTGTGTTAATTGTTCAGTTGATGAAAATAAAATAACTCATGAGAATTTACAGAAACTTTCATCTTTCACTTTAGTTTCCTACAAATTTATGTTATTTTGACTGTTTGGGTGGATCATCAGTGATAGTGACACTTGAAGGGGCACTGTCCATAATGAAGTTGGATGATTGAAACTTACCGGTCCATTAATAGGATGAGTGCATTACACTAGTGGATTGATACTGCATTACCATGCCAAAAGGTCATCATTTCAAGGTCATCATCCACTACAAACTTGGAATTGTTGGAAGTTTGAACGATTTTTGGAAAAATGTTCTCCCCGTCTACCCCAACCCAAGTTGCATGGAGTATTGTCTTCAGCAGTCTGGCCAATTCTCCCAACATGATTGATGGGGTTGGTGAAGGGTTAAGTTGAAGTGGAAGGTTGGGGCTTTCAATTGGGTGAGAACAGGAGCGTTGTGAGCAATGTAGGAATGGTTAGTGAGGTTTGCCAACTAATTTTGTTAGGTTCATTTCCCAGGGTCAATTAGTAAAAAAATTGTATTATTTATTCTTTGGACTGAAAGCCTCTCCTTGTTGGAAAGTGAGTAGTAATGTGAAGAAGGTAGTTTTAAATTTTAAAATCGATTGTTAAGTAACATTGTAAAGCTACATGATTTCATTCTTGAAAAGGTAACCATATCAGTATTTGGTATATTTTGGAAAGATTCATTCAATATGCTACCTTAGAAGCTAGTGAATAAGCGGTGGTGGTTTTGGGAATAAGACAGAGTGATTATGATAGGTTAATAAATGAATCATGTTTGACCAAATAAAATCTGCTCATTTCAGAGCCAGTATCAATGATATTAATGGGTTTGTTTTCTTTTCTGCTTTGGTATATTATATAGAGCAAGAAGCTTTGATATTGCATATTTGTCACATAATTATGCATCCAAGGCTACTTCTGTGTCTACGTCTGAGCCTCTAGCTTTTGGTTGCAATCTGGTCATCATATGTTCATTTGGTTTGCTTTTGGTTTTTCGGCGTCATCCATTGCAATCAGAAAGACCTTATGTCGGCATGCTGATTGGTGTCTGTCTTTCTGCCAGTCTGTGTGTGTGTCAAAACATTAGCAATCTCCTTTTGTTGACACTTCAAACCCGACTTAAACTTAACTCTCACCTTATTTGTGCATGTGATGGATCAAGTTAATACATGGTATGCTAATAGATCAATCGATCAATTATTCCATCTCCAACTCAATATATGCATGTAAGAGGACATAATCTATTACAAAAAGAAAGAAAAATAAGGATGTGGAGGAGTGTGGATACCACATAAATGCAGAACGTGATTAGTTGTGGTAACCAATAAAAAAGGTTACAAGGAGAAAACAAAAATCAGGAATAAATATACAGTTTCACAAATAGCCATCCCAGGCATGCCTCCCCTCCTTGTGAAACCCAATCACTATCCTAACCCAACCAATTTCCCCCTACCCAAATAAAGCACACAAACAGGATTACATTAACAACATATATGTAGCTACATATATGGTGTCAAGGGGTTTTTGTGGGGTAACAGATAAGGAGGTCAAATGTCATTCAGGGTTCACTTAGGGTCATTATTGCTCTAGTGTATACACCTTTTGGTTAGCAATTGTGTGGTAAACGCCAATAATACGTGGGTATTGATTCATCGCAGTACACTTGCATGCCATTGAAAAAACCTCTGAAAACTGCAAACTTTTGGTTGGGGGTTTTACGTCTTTCAGGCATTATATCAGCCATGTTTGCATGCTTTTAAAAGCAATGGTAAATGGCAATAAGACTAGGCAACAAGATGTATATATTGAAAAACTGTCAATTATCGGACTTGCACAACACTGATCGAAAAACATGTCATGCCGAGATACTTTTTGTGCCCAATGTAAGGCTGACTCAGCGATTTCCCCCAAAAATATGGATTTTTGTGTATTAATTAAAAAATAGTCATCTAAAAAACTATAGATAGTCAACCTAAAATGATCAATTCAAAGTTAGAGATGAATCAGATTTTCCTTTTCACATGCAGTACACTTTGATGCAGTAAACGTCCCATAGGATTGACCGTGTATAACAAAAATTCCGGATCGGGAATTTATAAACAAAGTTGTGATTTCTCTATGAAGGATTCGATTTGAGCTTAGTTATTTCACACAGAGATTAGTATAAGCACAAGCATTATGTTGTATCACCATCAGGTATGATAAATTGTGAATCAAATGGTAATTTCACGGTTCCGATTTTGGAAACCCAGACCGATGGGAGACACGATTGAGAGTAGGAAGGGCCTAGATTGAAAACGCCCTGCCATTCTACCTGATTTTCTCTCGTTCCTAATTCTCAATAGCTTCCATATGCAAATGGTCAAAATGACCTCAAAATGCCTAAGCTCCCTTGCATACAGCTAAACTTATCCCTTATTGGTATCCTATGAAGTTCCACCCAATATTTGTTAACAATTTCTTATCCAAATAGGAGCAGTTAAAAGTTGACCCCTAACTAAAAATGAGTGTTGACCGATTTGGTGTCTCGTCTGGAAGGGGGGACATATGGATTACCTGGTAGGGTGTATTATGTGTGTGTTTGTGTGTACCTGTCCTGTAGTCAAATGTATCCTAAACATAAGGCCATCTTCACACATACGTGCACGCATTTACATGCCAAAATTGCATTAATGGTCCTTGGGTATTGCCCACAGTTACCCTCTAAGAGTGGATTGTCATGGCGCAAAATAAAATTATGATTTTGTGTTTAAAAGCTTTAGGTTGTAGATAGTACCAACTATATTGTTAGACCACTGTGGTTTGACCAATAATATGGTATACGTTTCAACAAGATTGGATAAATTTAAACAAAATTGCCCACTTGTTCAATTGTCTACCCCCCATTGCAGCACTTAAGAATCCATCCAGGGTTCCTTTCAGGGCTGTATATAGCATTTGTTAATCAAATCTTTGTGCTCGAGATGTTGTTACAAATGTCTCACCGTCTGCAAGCTCCTGCGCGATTGAAGCTGCATTATGGCATGAAAACATCTGTTCTCAATCGATCATTCCAAGTTTCCTGTGCATAAGCTTATTGGGTGCTATTAGAATTGGGTTTTATAGCTGATCCATGCTTTTAAATTGGGAGAATAATACCTCTTTTTGCTTTTGCAGGCATGTAAAATTATGTACTTTTACCATATTGAATGACATGTGAACCAGATGGTCCAATTTATATTTTGTGAAAAAATTCTCACTGATCTAAAGAAAGCGGTAAGCTTCTTTCCTTTGTGTGCCTGGCGTATCAATGAGCAGAGGTATTACCAAAGAGGGTTCTATATAATAGCAAAACCGCTACGTCTCTTTAGAAATTCATCGTCTCGCATGTTTTGGCGGCCACAAAGAAACATAAGAGTACCAACATCTAAAGGGCAATGGGGCTGCCTCCGCTTCTCCACATCCTGTGGGTGCCGCTTTGCATATTACACT
Organism: Ophioderma brevispina; assembly: GCA_023653785.1. Taxonomy (NCBI): domain Eukaryota; kingdom Metazoa; phylum Echinodermata; class Ophiuroidea; order Amphilepidida; family Ophiodermatidae; genus Ophioderma; species Ophioderma brevispina. Next base: position 110,655 of record JAMKCH010018044.1, read on the forward strand.
AATCGGTAGTGATACAAGTTGATGTATGTGTTTAGAGGTGGCCAGTGTAATAATAGTGCACCTGGAACATTGTGCTCAGATACTCTTTTTTCTCATCATGCATGCCGGGCGCTTAGGTGAAAAGATGTATCATTGGAGGCGGGTGTATTTAAATCAAGAAAGAACGACGTTCATTTCATGCGTCTGATGGTGGCCATGGTTAAGACAAAAATTTAACCACCCAATAGCACTCAACACCCAACACTGATAGTTTGCCGGATTGTTTGTATCAATTGACATTATGTGTGTATACCAGCACCCAAACTAATAATTATTCGCGTGCAATATATCAAATGTCAGCGCCCAGCAGCGGACGGAACTGGTTTTGAATGGCTTCACCCCGCTTGGGTATACCATAGCAGCATCATAATGCTACGTACAGCATGTGGACGAAGAAGGAATGATATCACTTTTGTGAGTTTTGAAAATGCCTCGTTTTGTCTTTGATCTGCGCTCATTCAGCCGTGAAGTAACGGATGTCTGTAAATGTTTCACCACAGTTCGCTAACAATCAGAGACATATTATTAACTTGTCATGATTTTGACAAACTTCCTACATAGGAAATTATGAGCCGTTGTTAGAGGGAGACTTACTTTTGTGTTGTTTTTATACTGTATACTGATCAGAAAATAATAATGACAAGGAGATGCCCAAACGGAAGTTTTAATAAAAGCGACGAGCTGACCTTGCATAAAAAATATACTTCTGCCCTTAACCACTCTTAAGATACTTAAAGGTGCTTGTTCCGATTTTGTCTATCGTTTTCTACTTGATATTAGTAGCCTGACACTTGTACACACTGACTATTAAGTACCGTGGGCAACCGAGACTTGCGGTTTTTATGCTAGACCGATAAATGCATTGGTGCAACGCCCCTATTCACTACTGTGCTAATATTGATGGTAAACCACTAAAACGGTATTTTTTATCTATATCTTGAGAAAGAATGGATTTGAAAGCTGAAATTTCAGGATAAGAATGAGACAATACGGCCTCATCTGATATCACAATTTATACTCTCCGGTTAATCCGTCCAAGGCTATCGGAACAGGCATGATCAAAATCACAACCTACTCCTACGCAGATTACGGCGGTGCTGTAAGTACGTAATCCTGTTTTCTAAATTAAAAAAAAGGGTTAAACATTCTCAAACTGGAAAAATATCGAAAAACGTGGGAAAAATGGATGCGACAGTAGCGATTGTCGTGTTACTCCGTTTCTGCGAGCATCGAAGTACCAGACAAAAACGTTCAATTTTCTCGCTAGGTCTAATAGGGTCATACAGACCTAATTACGATACCTATCTCAAAATAAAACATATTAACAGACCCTCTGATGCAAAAACAATCCATAGAACCCCTTCGGTTTTCGGAGATATTTGAGATTTAGTTTTGAAATTTCATTTACCCATATCTCTATGACGGACGATAAGCGTTAGTTCAGCAGTAGCAATTTAGATAATTCTTTCGCAGACGTTACCGCAGACTACCCGTGGAAATACTTTCGGGCGCCGTATGCAATCTGTTGCTATGCGAGAAGGACAGAGAAGCAAGGCCAATCCTGGAGAAAAATGAAGGAAACCCCTTGGACAATGGAACGAAAGCCATATTGATACTCTTGGCTAAGATGACGGATCATTGTTCAAACTAGCAAAACATTAAAATAACAAAACGAAATATTTACGTGTGTCCATTGATATCTTGACTCATAAGAACCAAGGATAGACCGCAGTCGCTCGACGACCCATAGAAGGTAATATCATACACTTCATTGTATTCGCTGCCATATTGCAATTTGATTACTGAATGGTGAATCAGCGTTCTCAACGTATATTCTGATTAATAAAAGGTTATTATAGATTGTTATAGTAGTCCTCCATTTTGGTGATTAATTTTTTTTCTCTATTTTACTTGAGAAAAGATTTCTCACGGGAAAAGTACGTTGTTTATTATGGAGGCAACAATGAATTCCCCATTGCTATATTGGAGATCAGGCCCAACGTTGTTGACAAGATAGAGATTGACCCCCAAGTACTATATATGAGCCTGGTATGTTTGCAAAACAGATTGCAAAATAGGTAGTTTCCATGATGTTCTTAATGTAATATGATGTAATTTAGGTGAGATCCAATTGACGGTGTAGGGCCTGTGTTTTAAATGCATATGATGCCGTAAGGTTTTTTTCAGAGATTTAGGAAAACAGTCTATTTGTGGATCTCCAGTATGGTGATCAGTGCAATACATGCATGGTATCAGGTATCAATATAGATCCACAGAGCTCATGTTGCAAGCCGTTTCTTTTTCTCTTTCCTGTTTCTCCGCTCTCATCTTTCAGGCCAAAAGACTTCACTAAATTTTCAATAAAAAGGATTCCAGTGTGGTCCTAAAAGTGGACTATTGTGCTACAGACAAGACATTTTGGTGGTGACTCTTGGATTATTGTACTGCCGAATATTAGTGGGTCGTCGAGGGACAACTCGTCGTCGTGAAACTGCTGACAAAGTTATCTTTCAGGACTGATGAATTCTCATGATTATATTTCCCGTGGATTTTTTTTATTTGCATGCTGCTGTCGTTTTGGAGTCCTTTCGCTGTGGGAACATCTCATCCAATCAACTGCAGCGCTTCCCTTATTCTGACATTAATGGACTTTAGTAAGATTGTACTGTTTGAACAATCAATTTGATCAAAATCTTATAATCATTGTTATTATATAATAAACAGATCATTGTGCACAAGGCTCACTATTTGTGTTTTCTGTTTCTATTTTAATTTTAAAAAAAAAATCCAAATATATTTTATTTCCGGGGCCACTTGTTAATTGTCATAAGGTTGAAATATGATGCGTGAACAAGAAAAACGTCAATAAAAGGGTCCCTTTTTTCCAACGGTGATGTAGCGCGTACATTGAATTAGGGTGTCAAAAACAAAAATATGGAAGTAAGCAAAGCAAGATAATAAAGGTAATTACGACTCAATGATGCATTGCTTACTTGTTAGGTAAGAAAATTCGACAAAAAACGTGGTTTTAAGTTAAGGTAGCAAACACAGAACAAATACTTTTTGTGGTATATTTTTTGGTCGATGGAAATACTTGTTTTGGGTGATTTGTAAGTCCCACACGTTCACGCATTATATCCACCTTTTAATACAGGTGCAAACTCCGGGGGGGAGTGTATCCATCGTGTCATTCACACGGATGACACATTATTTTTACGCTACCGCTGAAAAGACGCAAACCCCCCCCTTTGCAATATCCCTTATTTTTTATCCATGATTTCCACAATATATGTTACCCATTTCTTTTCCAAATAGGAGCAAAAGTTTAAACTTTGACCCGTAAAAAACGAATTTTAAACCGTTTAATTTTTGTCCATCTGGAAGGAGCCCTGATGGATACCTTGATTTTGTGTGTGTGTGTGTGTGTTGTCTGTGGTCAAATGGTAAACCCTAAACATGTTGCCCACTTCTCACATACGTGCACGCAATTTACATGCCACTTGCCTTTAATGGGTTCCTTTCAGTCTGTGTAAGCATATAATTCCTCAAATCTTTTGATCTCAAATGTGGGTTACCAATGTGTTCACCCCGCTCCTGCGCTATTAAAGCTGCATTGATGCATGAAAACATCTGTTCCAATCGATCATTCCAATTACATGTGCTAAAACCAGGGGGGTGAAACCCATTCAAAAAAACCAGTCGTCCGTGCTGGTCGTTGACATTTTGAATATTGCCACGTAATAATTATTAGTTGGGTGCTTGTATACACACCTAATGTCAAATTCGATCAAACAATCCGCCAAAATATCAAGTGTTGGATGTTGGTGCTTTGGTGTGTTTAAATGTTGTCCTACCCCAAGTCCACACAACGAATGAAATGACACGCTCAGTCGTCTTGATTTAATAAACCGCCTCAATGATACCATCTTTTCACCTAAGGCGCATTGCATTAGGAGAAAAAAAGAGTATTTGATCACAATGATCCAGGTCCACTATTATTACACCTGGCCACCTCTACACATACATTAATTTGTATCACTTCACTACCGATTAGTGTAATGCAAAGCGGCACCCACATTAATTTGGAAGAATCGGAGGCAGCCATTGCTTTCTATGTTTGGTACTCGAATGTTTCTTTGCTGGGTCGGCAAACATGCGAGACGGTGAATTCTAAAGATTACGTAACGTTTTGCCCTCTCTATCGTATATAGAATCTCTTTGGCTAAAACCTTATACATGCACTCTTGACTCTTAAGCTTTATGTGGGTGCTATTCAGACTTGGATTTTTTCTAGAACTGATTCACATCTTTGAATTGGGGGAGAAGGATAACTCTTTTTGCTTTTGCAGGCATTGAAAAAAATTATGACTTTTTACGCGATCTCTAATGCCATGTGAACCATAGATGGTCCCCATTAATTTTTGCTGAAAATTCTCGTCATTTGAAGCTGAAAACCACTTTTTAATGTTCATTGTTATTAATTTTTTTTATTAATAATGGCCACTCAACTGCCACAACGTCTTAGCTGTTTTTTTACTAAATGTAAACATCCAAATCGTTTCAAACTTGGTGGATGTCAGTAAGGGCCCTTTTCATTTATGTCTGAATATTTTTTCATGCCATTATGTCCCTTTAAAGAAAAGTTATCCCTATTTAAATCCTACATTCACACCAAGCCCAAATAATGCAATATTTATCAGAGATCCATTATAAATGACAAATTTGAGCAGACTTTTCTACAATTGGAAATCAAACATTTAGCCTGGCACGCTCGCACCAGCCAAGAGATATATTGAAATATTAAAATTGAAATTGAAGCTGTGAGCAAAAAACTGAGTTAAATGGTCCAAAGTCAAATAGCAAGTTCCTAAACAATGGTACATTAGTGTAATCTCCTGAGCTTAAAGTCAGATACTTCAATCTATGGCTCGATCACATTCAATATCTGAAAAAAACGGCAAGGTGAATATTTTAATTTATGCTATGAGTGAAGTGAAATACCCGTCGTCGATCGATGAGCTCTTAAATTACATCGAATTACTTGTACTATTTGCCAATGGGCATCTAATTTGAATTAAGTAAAAGACAACATTCGTTAAGGTACTAAATTAATACATTGAGCATAAGTTGCTGAACCTGAAGTCACTTACCTCTGGCTCGCTCTCAACAGTTGTTTGTAAAGATAAAAAGTAAGTTCCCCTCTAAACAATCGCTCCTAATTTCTTATGTAGGAAGTTTATCAAAGTTATGACTAGTTTTATTTTTGTGGTTGTTAGTTGACTGTTGTGTGAAAATAAGCAGCATCTGTTACTTCATGGCTGACTGAGCACAGATTGAAGACAAAAAGAGGCATTTTCAAAAGTGACAAAGTGATATCAGTACTTGAGTTGACTGACAAGTAGCTATAGAGCAGGAGCAGAATATCAGAGGGGCCTTATTTAAGGAATTCGTTTACCCCCCACTACAGAAAAGGTTTCACACCTTTGGTAGTTGGACCTCCATACATCAATGCGAGGTAGGTATACTCCTCACAGAAATTGTGACCTTTTTTTACCATTTTTAGGAACCATTATTTTTACCCTATAACCCAAACCAATGGTCATAGATGGTCAAACATACTTGGAACCCTTATGACTAACGGACAAATATTGGCATACATTTCAACAGATTTGGAGCACTGTTTAAAAGTTGCCCCTGTGGTAAACTTAATTTCCCCCATTGAAAAAGTGGCAACCAATTTGGAGAGTACTAAATACCTGCCATTTAATATAGAAGGTTCATACTAACTACCAAAGTGTCAAACCTTTCTGTATGAGGGGTAAACGATGATAATTTGATCTGGATCGTGCTCTCCTCTACTAACTTAATATTGAGTACTTGTTTCAGTATGTGTGACAATCCCCACACTTGTCAAATGACTTTCATATCGGTGTACACATTGTATTGATCAGTCAGACGCTGCGAGGCATGCAACATTCCTCCTGTAAAAGGGGATAAGTCATCCGTGTACTCTTTGCAATCGCACGGGTATAACAAAGAATACTTCAGATAAGTCATCAAACAATGCCGATGGGAATTTGTTTTGCCATATCATTGTTGGATGTCCTCACTGACTAAGAAAGCGTTAAGCTTCTTTCCTCTGTGTGGACGGCGTTGTAGTCACTGAAGACCGAGGCAGTAACCATCGGCAAGCATCATACTGCTACGTACAGCTGTGGACGAAAAGCAATGATAATTCACTTTTGTAGTTTTGAAAATGCCTCTTTTGCCTTTGATCTGCGCTCAGTCAGCCGTGGAGTAACGGATGGTCTGTAATTTTCACACAACAGTTTCCTAACATCAGAGAAATTATTATTAACTTGTCATGATTTGACAAACTTCCAACTACGAATTATGAGCGGTTGTTAGAGGGAGACTTACTTTTTGTGTCGTTTTATTAGAACTGAATCATAAAATAAATAATTACAATTTTTTATTTTTTGAAATCAGTTTTTTAATAAAAGCGATGAGCTGACCTTGCATAAAAAATATCTTTCGACCCCTTAACCACTCATACGATACTTAAATGATCACAAATCACAACCTACTCCTACGCAGATTACGGCGGTCCGGTTACGTACGTAATCCTGTTCTAAAATTAAAAAATGTTTAAAACATTTCTCAGACTTGGAAAATATCGAAAGGCCTGGGGAAAAATGGATGCGACCGCGATTGCGTTTCACTCCGTGTCGGCAGCATCGAGTACCCACAAAATGTTCAATTTTCCCTCGCTAGGTTGTATAGTTCAGACCTAATTCCGATACATATTCAAATAAAACATGTAACGGACCCTCTGATGCTAAACATCCATAGAACCCCTTCGTTTTTCGGGAGATATTTGAGATTTAGTTTTTCAATTTTAGTTACCTATTCTCTATGACGACTGATGACTTAGTCTCAAGCAGTAGCAAGTAATAATAGCTTTCGCAACTGTGTCCACAACTACACCGTGGAATACTTTCGTTCGGCCGCCGAATCCGGCAGATGGGGGGCCATTCCTTTTCTTTCGGGATGTCACAACACGTGACCAAGCGAACTTAATTTGCCCCCATGACAAACAAATAGTCGAGGGAAGTGGAAACATCATTTTTGGTTAGATTTGACAAAATCTAACCAAACAGCGTGCTTCCCTTTCGCTCAGATATTAGTTTTGTCAGGGGAGCAATGAATTCGTCACGTGTGTAACTCCCGAAGAATGGCCTCAGATCTGGTCAGACGTTGTCGTATAGAGTCCCATTGCTGCAAATGCGTATTGTCCATGTCATTCCGGTCAGCAATAACTGCACTGCCACACGTCATAACAAGCGCATGATGGAATTAATTGTAATACCCTCACTGTGCATCAGTGGGACTTCTATTGAAACGTCTACCCAGATCGTTTTCTATGCGAAGAAAGGACGAGAGACAAGGCAACTCTGGAAGCAAAAAGAGAAACCCTTGGGCAATGGAACAAAGCCAGATTGCTAACGATTGCTAATATGATGCTTTATAAAACTAGCAAATATAATATAACAAACGAAAGATTTACGTGGTCTCCATTGATTTCTTGACTCATAAGAACCAATGGATAGACCCAGTCGCTCGACGACCATAGAAGGTAAGTATCAGACACTTTAATTGTTCGCTGCATATTGATGTATGTGATTACTGATGGGAATCGATCGGTCTCAACGGATTTCTGACTACTAAATGTTATTTTAGATTGGTAAGTACATCCATTTTTGGTGATTACTTTTTTTTTCCTATTTTACTTACTGAGAAAAGATTTCTCACGGTAAAAGTACTTTGTTTATTTGGAAGGGAAAATGGAAGGTCCCCAAGTGCTATACTGAGATCAGGCCCAACGTTGTTGAACAAGATAGAGAGTGCGCCAAGTACTATCCTTATCCTGGCTATGGTTCAAAACAGATTGCAAATGGTAAGTTTCCAATGAGTCATTAATGTAAGATGGATGTAATTTATAGGGAGATCCAATTGGACTGTGTCCGGCTGTGTTTCTGCATATGATGCCGTAATGTTATTATCAGAAAGAGTGGAGGAAACTAGCTATTTGTGGATCTCCATATGGTAGATCAGTGCATACATGCATGGTATCCAGGTATCACTGATAAGATACCACAGGAGGCCATGTGCAAGCCGTTTTCTCCGCGTCATCTTTTCAGGCCAAAAGATCTTCAGAAGGTTTTTTGAAATAAAAAGTTTTTTTTTTTTTTTTTTTTAAAATTGGACATTTGCGACGAGGCCGTGTGGTGGGCGAAGAGAAGGAAACACATTTGGTGGATGACACCTTGGAGTATGTAAGTGCCAGAATATTCGTGTCGTCTGAAGGAGCAACCCCGTCGTCTTGGACTGCTGTACAAAAGTTATCTTCTTCGGGACTGAGAAGATCTCCATTGATTATATTTCCCGTGGACTTTATATGATTTTGCATGCTGTCGTTTGGAGGTGCTTTCGCTGTGGGAACATAGCCTCGTGTCACTGCGGCTTTCCCTTAAATCTGGACATTAATGGATTTTAGTAAATTGTAAGGCCTTATTGCGTGGTAATAATACGTGTAATTGTGTTTTGGACATTCCAAATACTTGAGTCCATTATATAAAAATACCGATCATTTTGGCACAAGCTCATTTATTTTGTGTTTGAAGGTATTCCTAACTTGGCGGCCACGGATACGTTGGTAAAATATAATGTCATCTTTAGAATTTCGCGGTTCTTAGCTTGGATTAAATCAAGGTAATTTTTTTTTGAGGGTGGTGGGGGTTTCTGTCATCTCTATTCACACGGGGTGACAGCATATTTGTTACGCTAGACGCAAAAGACACCTAATATAGAAATGTCGAACAAGAATCTACAGTTGGCACAAAGAAGTAAATCTCGCTTTTTTTCCAATCTGGTATTGTGCCCAAGTCCGGTAATTTTGAAAAGTTTTCAAGATAACACTTTGTTGCGGTAGTGGTGTTGTAGGGTGCTTGAGGTAGAATTTACTTGACTATTCTGTTTGAATTACTCCGCAAACCCACTTACCATCTTGTAATATAGCCCAAATGACGGCAAGATTCCATATGTACCCCCCTTGAAGCTCTACATTTAACAATTCTTCTTTTCAACTTTTGAAGCTTAGATTGGATTCTTGTTAGTTGGCCATCAATAATGGTTTTTCCTATAGAATTTTAGGGGTGAATTCTTTCGCGCTTTTTTTTTTAGAGTTTTATCGCCCATTTAAAAAAATAGCTCAAGCAAAAACGATTATTTTTGCGGACTACAAAATAAAAATACGCTTTTAAGCTTAGGGTTTCGGGCAAAGAAGATGGGATAAACCATTTTTCTTGCCATACCGGAAAGAAGAGACACATTTGTTGATTAAAGTTGTCGGCAACTAAAACCTGGACGTCGTTAGCCTCTGATTAATGTTGTCCTTTCTTTATTATGTGTAAAATTATCTGTAGTGCTTCTCTTCCAATGGCCCTAACTATCATGGTGCGATTTAGAAAAGGATGCTCACCCGCCGCGCGCCCCTCTAATTTGTCTTGTAGAGCACAGGCGCTGCATAGAGCGTCGGGCGGACACTGTCATCTATATAAAAGGACTTTTAGACACAACACAGTGCTCCCTTTAGCTATATCTAAGACTGACGGTAAAGGGTTTCGGTGGCCATGCAGATCTAGCTTTTTGGGCGCCCTGAAATTTGGCGCCCCCTCTAATTGAAAATGCTAATCGTTTGCGACAATGAAGATACATTTCAATATTTTGTGAACATTGTGCAGTGCCACCGACCTTAACGGAAATATGTCAAAGATTTTGCAAGCTCAGTTTGCACTTACATTCAAAATAACATAATATGTACATACATCACAATTCCCGAAAAAAATACAATCTGATGTAAAATTAACAAAATAGAGTCATTTTAATTTTTTGCTTTTTTGACATACGAAGAATTCGGGCGGATTTTTCGCCACGGTCTTCATTGATCAAAAGCGCCTCAATTTTGTTCTCCTCGTGACGGGTCAACGTGATGACCAAAACATCGTGTTTGCTCGAATTGTTATTGCTGACACGGTAATATTGATGGATTATGAAGTAATAATAAATTATGAAAATGAGTATACAGAATGACATATTCTTTGTTTCATTTCGTGGTGTTTTAATTATTATTTAATTGGCAACACTGAGATACAACGACGATGTCACAACCGAGCGTAAATTAATGGATGGTCAATACCACTTTTGACGTCAACATTGGCCTGCGATGTGGATTTGTCCGAATCGTGTTCGAGTAAGCTATTGGCGGAAAATTAAAAGGAGCGACAATACTCAACAAATAGTTGACATTTCACTTATTTTGATTTATCTGTCATCTACGTTACTTAAGCTTTCCATCCATACCAAATTTTCCAATATTCAGATCATTACATTTGCCTTTAAAGGAATTTTTGGTATGGTATATATCTTCGCACTCTAGATTGAAATCCCTAAATAAGACGTACCACATGGTTTTCATTGTCAGTGAGTATGCCTTGCGAAAAAAATCCAGATTATTTCGACAATGTCGACTGACAACCATCATGGAATTTGCCATCTTTATTCCCTGTCGTTTATCATTTACAACAACGCCGCACACATAAATACCGGATACAGACGTACCAGCGTGATTATTTCGCTGGCTTCTGTTTGTCGGTATGTCGGCGGCCGTGGTACCTATAACACAGGGGAATAAGATGGCAACTTCCATGATTGTATTGTACATCGTGACATTTGTCGCCTCATCTGGTTTTTTTTCGCAAGGATACTCGCAATGACCATGAAAACCAACTGGTATGTCTTATTTAGGGTTATTTCATTCATATGTGCCGATAGATTTATACCAAATAAATTTCCTTTAAGCAGGGAGACCACTCGCAAGAGAAGATTCGAGGCAAACTCGTGCTTCCGCACTCATGAATTCGACTACTAATCTTCTCTTTCTCGGGGTCCCCCTTTACCATACATACAGCCCAAACGCCTTTCAAGGCTTATTTACTCTATTGCCGGGTAATAAAAGGTTATTTGATTCTAAACTTCGCCATGCCCTATTGTGATACTGCAGGTCGTGCATCCGTAACGTTTTGCGATACTTATTGACCCCTTCAAACGAGTTAGTCACAGTGGTGATTTCTTTTCATGCAAACTTCCCTATTGCCACATTGGGGCCCCATTAGATTTCATCATCAGCCCCTTCTTCAAGGGAACGCATATCATGCAATCGTTCTGACGTTATGAGTTGCCCCCTGTTGAGTTGCTCTAATGCAGTGTAATCCCTTCCTTAAATTCATACTCCGTTTAGAAAACAGTTGCATTTGCATATTGATGTTTGTGCGCTATTGGGAACGCATAGATAACGTATTAAAATACGACAAACAGTGGAGACTGCCTCCATTTGTCATCAACGTGGTGATGAATTCGAGCGAGAGTACCACCACACCAACCACCCCTTGAAGCGTCTCAGGAAGAAATTCCTGAACTGCACACTGTCAGGGCGGCATCATACACACTCTCTTAGGTCTCTCTGGGCTAGGACCAGACTCTGCGGGGTAAACCGGTTTATGGATCCCAAACCTTCGCCCACTTCCCTCCTCAAGAGATAAATTAATTAAACAATCATCAAAATTGAGCCCAATTGCTGATTAGTAAACAATTTGCACACCCCCTGGCATGACAGACAGTGTATTGGTCATGATACTCATGGCTAGACGCATTAATATAGAATTTTAATCGCGTCAAAAACCCCCCTTCTTTATAAAAGTGGTCCATTTTCTTGCTTTATTTTCACAGAGATCAACACGTCACATCCTCCTTATAAAATTTAACCGACATGTTTTTTTTTTCAATCGCGGATATATCCTGTAAATAGGTGGCAATGATATCGGACCAAATTGACTATATTTCAGTTAAATGATGTAAAATTTAACATCATAATTAAATGCTGTTTAAACGGTTCAGCGCTGTCTGTTTTTACGGGAATTAACAAATGCAAAACCATATTCTCATACCACAATACACTTTCATAAATGCATTTTTTTTTACAAAACCAAAAAACAACAAATTTACAATTTTAAATCTAAATAATTTATTTATACATACCGTCTTCAGTACCAATGTTTGCATTTAGTACATACACGGCTTATACCCATGAAGGACGAGAGCCGTAATTTGCTCCGCGGTGTACCCCACTCACATATCGAATTCCTAACTCACAAAGTGCATGATTTTAAAAATCAAAATACACTTTCATTTCTTTCCAAAAATATTCAACTTATACATACTTTCACAATTTTATTTATTTATTTATAAACAAAATTCTACCATTTTCATTATGGTTATCTTTTTATAATCCTTTACTTTAAATCCACAACAACCATTCGAACTGTCTCCAGACATCATTTGAGTGTCCTGACATTTTGTTTTGGCAACCTTCTAAATAAAGCACGAAATGACGATTAGGAGTCGCCCTCTACGGATCTCCAACTGAACCAAAAACAAACAAAATACATCTAGTTGAAATCTGCCCTAAATTTTAATTTCAGGCAAGAATGTTTTTAATTCCAACCCCAAACGTTGCGATTTCAAAACACAACATTTTTTGATCAATTTTTGCTAAATACAATTTCATGGCAAGTTCAACTATTTTTCATCTTTTTTTCCCTTTTTTTTGGCATCTGTGGATTTGGCCAACTTTTTACGTCTATAATTTTGCCTAATCGCGTCACAAGACAGTGGCACAAAATGGATTTCAACCGACCTACTGCAGTAAACTCACACTATCAAATAGGATGGGCAAAAAGCATAAAGGTTTGGCTACTCTTATTTAAAGACCGACTAAGAGATTTCCACATGAAGCGCCCCTCAATTTTTCAAAACAACTCGTGTTTTTTTGCATAATGCTTATCCATATACTGAACATTGTGTGAAATTCCTAAGCTCAAATCGAAGATCCACTTCTAGAAAAATCACAGTTTGTATATTTCCCGGAGCCGGAAATTGGTGTTATACGCAGCTATCCATGGCACCCTTAATACATACCTAAACGTCAATTCAATCCAATTCATCTCAACATTGGAATTGGGTATTTTAGTTTGATTAGCTTTGACTATCTTTATTTACTCTTGTTATTAATACACAAATTATATTTTGAATCTCCGAGTAGCTTTAAGTGAAGTGGTTTAACTCATTTTCCTTTGGAAACTATATTATGATGAAAAGTATACAATTTTTAATCAAAGTTGTAATTTTAAAATGACAGATGATTAAATATCATCAAAATCCTACAATGTAAACAAACTGTTGATTTGTCACAATTTGCACTGATACACAGACTAAATAAAAATAACATAGTGAATACATGACAAATTATGAACTGTTATTCTAAAATGTACTTATATTGTCGGGATGGTCCGATGGGAATTCAAAAACCAGAGAAGCGGGATATTGATTTAAAGAGAGGATACATAGCGATGGGAATTAGAACAGGTTATAAGTTGTCAAAGAGGTTTGCTATATAGATAGAGAGGCAAACGTTACGTATCTTTAGAAATTCCACCCCGTCTCGCATGTTTTGGCGACCACAAGAAAACTTTAGAGTACCAACAATAGAAAGCAATGACCGCCTCCGCTTCTTCCACCTACTGTGGGTGCCGCTTTACACTAATCGGTAGTGATACAATTAATGTATGTGTTAGAGGTGGCCAGGTTTAATAATAGTTTACCTGGATCATTGTGCTCAGATACTCTTTGAGCGTTTTTTAAATCAAGACGACTGACGTGTCATTTCATTCGTTGTGTGGCCCATGGGTGGACAAACTTTTAACCACCCAAGAGCACCCAACATCCAACAACTGATATTTTTGGCGGTTGTTTGTATCGAATTGACATTATGTGTATACAAGCACCCAAACTAATAATTATTCCGTGCAATATTCAAAATGTCAGCGCCCAGCACGTACGACTGGTTTTGATTGTTTCAACCCCTTGGTATAGTGTATTTTCCCAAGACCGATCTTCAACCTGTGACCAAGCCGTTCCATGAGGCATGGGGAGACTTCTTACCAAGGAAAATCTCGATAGAATTATTGGACTGAAAAAAGCCACCACAAAAAAATAATTATGTTTAACCGCTATCCATTACGGTGGTTGATTATGACATAAGTATTATTTTTTATTACAAAATTATAAATTTTAGTACCTCCCGGACTTAATATTATCTCCTCGGATTTAATATATCATCCTCGGATTTAATATTATCATTATATCCTCGGATTTAGTATTATCATCCCAGATTTAATATTATCTTCCCCGGATTTTAATATGATTCTCCCGGATTTAATATTATATCCAGGATTAATATTCTCCCCGTATTTAATATTATAATCCAGATTATATTATATCCCCGGATTTATTATTAGAATCCCTGGATTTAATATTATCGTCCCCGGATTATATTACCATCCCCGATTTAATATTTTCTCCCGGATTTAATATTACTCCCGGATTTAACATTATCTCCCAGATTTAATATTATATCCCCGGATTTATTATATATCCCGGGATTTATATTATCTTCCGGATTTATATTACCTCCCCGGATTTAATATTTTTCTCCTCCTTCTCCCGGGATTTATATTACTCCCCGATTACATTATCTCCCCGGATTTATATTATCTCCCCGGATTTAATATTTCTTCCCGGATTTAATATTATCTCCCCGACTTAATATCTAATCTCCCCGGATTTAATATTAATCCCCCGGATTTATATTATTTACCCGGATTAATATTATAATCCCCGGAATTTAATATTATCCTCCCCGGAATTTAATGTTATATTCCCCGAATTTAATATTATCTCCCCGGATTTGATATTATCTTCCTTCCTCGGATTTAATATTATCAATCCCGATTTAATATTATATACTCGGATTTAATATTATCCTCCCCGGATTTAATATTAATATTCCCAGGATTTATTAATCTCCCCGGATTTAATACTATATTCCTCGATTTAATATTATCTCCAGGATTTTATATTATATCCCAGGATTAATATTAATCTCCCGGCCGGATTAATAATTATCTCCCCTGATTTAATATTATATTTCAGGATTTAATATTTATCCCAGGATTCATATTATATCCAGTATTACATTAATATCCCAGGATTTAATATTATTCCCCGGATTTAATATTATCTCCCCGGATTTAATACTATATACCCCGAATTTATATTATCCCCCGGATTTTGATATATCTCCTCGGATTTAATATTATCTCCCCTGATTAATATTAGCTGCTCGGATTTTAATTATTATATCCCCGGATTTACTATTATATCCCAGGATTGAATATTATCTCCCCGGATTTAATATAATCTCCCCAGCGATTTAATATTATATCCCCGGATTTAATTTTATCCCAGGATTAATATATATCCCGGATTTAATATTATATCCTCGGATTTAATACTATCCCCCGGATTTAATATATTCCTCGGATTTAATATTATCTCCTCGGATTTAATATTATCTCTCCGGATTTAATATTATATCCAGGATTTATATTAATCCCAGGATTTAATATTATCTCCCTGGATTTAATATCATATCCTCGGATTTATATTATCTCCCCGATTAACTATTATATCCCCGATTTAATTTATATTCCCAGATTTTAATATATCTTCCACCGGATTTAATACAGATCCTTCGGATTTAATATTATCTCCCCGGAATTTTATATTATATCCCAGGATTTAATATTATCTCCCCGGATTTAATATCATCTCCTCGGATTAATAGTATATAATCCCCGGATTTAATATTATTCCCAGGATTTATAGTAATTCCCTGGATTTAATATTATATCCTCGGATTTAATATTATCTCCCCGATTTAATATTATATCACCGGATTTAATATTATATCCCAGGATTTAATATTATCTCCCCGGATTTAATACTATATCCTCGGATTTAATATTATCTCCCCGGATTTTATATTAGACCCCAGGAAATTTAATATTATCTCCCCGGATTTAATATAATCTTCTCCCCGGATTTATTTATCTTATCTCCCCGGATTTAATATTATATCCTCATTGATTTAATATTATATCCCCGTTTTAAATATTATATCCGGGATTTAATATTATATCCCAGGATTAATATTCATCTCCCCGTATTTACTGTTATAATCCCAGGATTTAATATTATCTCCCGTATTTAATATTATCTCCCCGGATTTAATTTTATCTCCATACTCCCCGGATTTATAAATTATCTCCCGGATTTAATATTACCATCCCCGGATTTAATATTATATCCCCGGATTTAATATTATCCCAGGATTTAATATTATCTCCCCGAATTTTAATATAATCCTCGCAATTTTAATATTATCTCCCCGTATTTAATATTTATTCCAGATTTAATATTATATCCCCCCGGATTATATATCATCCCGCGGATTTAATATCTCATCCCCGGATTTATATTATCTCCTCGGATTTATTATATATCCCAGGATTTATATTATCCCTCGGATTTAATAATATATCCCCGGATTTAATATTATCTCCCCGATTTAATATTATCTCCCCGTATTTAATAATATTATCTCCTAGATTTAATATTATCTCCACGGAATTAATATTTTAATCCCCCGGATGATATGAAATATTTCATCCGCGAATTTCATACAACGTCTACGGCGGAGAAATACGCACGTGCTCTTCTTACCTGCCTACCCTAACAGGAACAATAAAATAACATGCACGAACCGGGAATTTCAAAAAACCGGAACTGGAGCTTTAGAAACGTAAACACATGCGAACAGCAACGATTTGACCGACATATCTTAATTATTATTTTCTAAGTACGATCGGACTATAATATTGTGTGAAACATACATATCTAGACCGCGGTACAACGTTTTTATCCTGCGTGCTTTGGTTGGAGAGAAAGTCATGACAGTTTGTAAACGACACAACCGAACAATACACCGAAAAACCAAAATTTCACATAAAATTGAGCCTAAAGTAACCCCTGTACCCCTCCTGTCGGGGCCATTTTAAATCCCGGTCTCCAAAATGGTCATGAACAATCTTCTTCT
>JAMKCH010018045.1:0-23409 GCA_023653785.1 Ophioderma brevispina
TCTCCCATATAGTGGACATTGTCATAGTAGTCTCAGCTCCAACAGTTTTCGTCCGATTGTGTAGCCGTGTTCGGTTTCCGTATTTCGTGGCCTCTGAGTTATCCAAGGATAAACAAGCTACAGCACTTTTGGACTTTATATTTAGTCGACCTCCGAGCTTCGGGAGTCATTAGGAGCTGGTTTTCTTCAGTAAGGACAAGTCGTCCGCGGACACGTCCCACTATTGGAAATTGGAGTTTTGCGCTGGAATATTCGCCAGGACTCTTTGCAAGTTCGGCATCTTAATTGTAATCTCGCTGCAGCCCGCGTCGCGGCACACACCAGGTAGTAAGTTTAGTAGTTCATAAATTAACAACTTTATTATAGATTAATCTTTGATTATTGATACCTAATCGATGTTTGAATGAGATTGATTTAAACACGCAATTAAAATAAATACTTTGTTTTAAAATTTGTAATCAAGTTCACAGTGTATTGTCTAGTCATTCAGGAGTTTGAATCCGTAGTTTTGAGGTGGTTTTGGCCTTGGTCAAGGTGACCGTAACAATAGAGAAAGACAAAATTGAGTCTCGTAATCTCTCGCTGTACCTTTAAAGAACGATCCATTAACTTAATAATTTTATTCATTCTGGTTTGTTAGAAAACATGTCAATTGCGATACGACCAAATTAAAAATAATTCAAATTTGACGCTGAACTTGGTGTAACATTTCAATAGAAATCGGTTACAATCCATAATGATAGCATGTTAATAAACTTGATATTTTACTGATTTTGTGTGAGATGGGGCTATTTCCTTTTGTTCACTTTAAATTCAGTCTTCAATCATTTCCAGGCTTGACTTCTTTAAAAAGTGGAATTATATGTAAATTAATATTACGGAGGATGACAAGTGTAAACCGGAAGTAGGCAAAGCTTGCGTGACCTTCCATTAAAATAGCGATGTTTGAGGAGAAAATATCCCGGGAAAATATAGAAATATTAATTTTGTTCGGTGGTGTGGTAATTGTCTAAATATCAGTTGCGCATATTTAGATGGAAACGAATTCAAATCGGCTATGGTGTTTTTATGCTAATTAGAATAAATACGCATTTTGGTGGCGCTATTGAAAACTTATTTTACCCTTTAAATTGTACTGGAGTAACTTTTTAATTCTTGTTTATTTTAGTATTGTAAATGTATAAATTTATGTTCTCCAATTATAAGCCAATTTTATGGAAAAATTCCTCCGGGAAAGCGATTTTTCATTTTTCGGCGGGAGAAGTTTATGCGCATCAAAAAAAAAAGTTTTTTGAGCGCCATTTTGAATCGGTACAACCGATATTCATTTTTCCTGTTATGTGGTTGTGTTGATGTACCCCATCAATGTCCAGAGTTTGGGAAAATTCCAACGGCAAAGTGGTTTTCAGAGCCCCCCCCCCAACACACACACACAAACGGAAGTGCACAAGACTTTGCACAAGCAATAATAGCACATTTTTTGAAGAGCGCCCCCAATTTTCCAAAAAAATTGAGATTTTTACACGGTTGCATTGGTAACTGGCTAGTAAACTATAACTGTGAATGGTTAAGCTCGAAATTTTTTTTAAAAGGGCTCTCACAACTGTTACTAATAGCCATTATAAAAGCCACACGGCGCCATTATTTTCAGATCACAATATTCTTAACATTTTTGACATGTAAAATTAGAATTGAGGATATTTATGTATTATATAAGTACAGCACAAATCCGTTGCCAACTACCTTTAATGGATACTTTGCTAGACGCTTTGAAGTCCATAATTACAATGCACTAGAAACAAATATAATTGGACTCAAAACAAGAAAGTAGTTTCAGAACAATCTCCACGAACGTTTGGACCTATCCTTTGGAACTCATTGAATCAAACACTGAAGCAATCAAATTCAGTTATAGCAGATTTCAAAATAAGTGAGCTATAGTAATGTAGCTAGTAAATAAAGGTTTACCTAAAATACGTTACTTCACATCTAAGATAGCTTGGATGTTTCAATTGAAGTATCAGGATGAAATCACCAACAATTATTTTATTAAACGTTGTTATTTGAACATAACTTACCTTTGACACTGCAAAAATACCATTCTTTATCACAGCATTGGAGAAATAATTCATTCTTATATCAATGGACACATAACACAACTAAGTTTTTATTTGGCCATCAAAACGGGCCAACCTTGTATTAAGAGATTAGCGCAAAGCAGATTTTACATCCCGGCCAACCATGGCATAAGTCCTTCAGACCATTGTAGAACTGAACGCATCAGTTTCCAGTAAGCTGATTCTGCACAGTAACTTTGTACCATGAACACAATATGTTTTGTAATGGCAACAAAGGCATAGTCTCCGCATGGACGGGGATTGAACCCAATATCAATATCACCCCGTCCATATGCAAGAAGTCTCACTTAATTTGAAATTTACTATAAATATTTTTAGAAAACCACTTCCAGACTGCTCAAGACTGGTACCAATTGGCCATTTTTTGAAAATCGATTTTTTTTTAATGTGTAGTTTTGGCCAGGTCTGGGACTGTCCTGTACAGTCTTTCTGCAGTCTTGTGTGGTCGGGAGCACATGGCAAATTGGAAAAAAAAACTGGCCACCGCCACGATTTTTTTCTCGCAGCCTAAAAAAATCGAGCAGTTTGGAAGCGGTCGCCGATGAGTTGGCGCGCATCATGAGTGCTTGTGTGCAGTTGGAGAGTGGTTGCCAATGAGTCTGCTTCAAGCGGGAGAGAAGATGCAAGCCAACTGGACAGGTTAAATCCGTCACAGTGACTACACTCGGCGACCACATATAATAAGTCGCCAACTTGCAGTCTTAAAAGCAACATGTCTACTGCTAGGCGTTTCAGCATCTCTTGTCTTGTTGACGGCGGGTAAAACGCAGACTAATCATCCCTGGTCGGGATAAAAATTGTAAATAAATTTGCAAGTTTGAACAAGATAATAGCCGATTTTGAAAAAAACACTGTGACTGTACCTTTAGGTCGGGTCGGGAGTCACACAGAAGACAGCTCCCGACCCAACCTCTTCCCAACTACACAAGATATTAGACCACATTTTTTTCAAAATCAGCTATAGACTTGTTCAAACTTCAAGGTATAGTCACACAGAAGACAGCTCCCGACCCAACCACTTCCCGACTACACAAGACCACATTTTTTTCAAAATCGGCTGCAGTCTTGTTCAAATTACAAGACAAGAGATGCTCAATCGCCGAGCATTAGGCGATCAAGCATGTCACTTGTTCAGTTCTCAATCAGTCGGGAACTTACAGAAGCACAAGTTGCTATCAAGACTGCAAGTCGGCGACTTATCTTCTGTAGTCGCCGAGTTTTAGTCGCCGATTCAACATGTCCAGTTGGCTTGCTTTTTTCTCTCCCGCTCGGAGCAGACTCATTGCCGACCACTTTCCAACTGCACACAACCACTCATGATGCGCACCAACTCATCGGCTACCGCTTTACAAACCTCTCATGTTTCAATCGACCTTCCCGATTCCAAAACCCCACATTTTTTTGTAAGCTGCAAGAAAAATCGTGGCGGGTTTTTTCAAATTTTGCACGTACCTCTCCCGTACGCACACAAGACTGCAGAAGACTGTACAGCACATTCCCAGACTTGGCAACTACACCTGAAAAGGAAAATTAACTCACGATTTTCGAAAAAATGGCCAAGCGGCACCAGTCTTGAGTCAGTCTGGAGGCGGTTTTCTAGCAAATAATGGTAGACAACAGACGACTGCACAGAACATGTCCAGAACCTTGCCAAACTACACCTGAAAAAGAAAAACTGCTCACGATTTTCGAAACTTGGGGCCAATCGGCACCAGTCTGGAGGCCGTCTGGACGTGGTTTTCTTTCTAGAAAAAAAAATATCGTACTGGTGCCTGAGCCTTAAGACTACAGACGGCTGCACAGAACAGGCCCAGACCTTGCAGCACTAAACATGAAAAAGAACAACTGCTAACGATTTTTCGAAAATTGGCCAATCGGCACCAGACTTGAGCAGTGTGGAAGTGGTTTTCTCGCAAAAAATCGGCTGTGTGACTGAGCCTTCAACATTTTTATCATTCTGCATGCTGGCTGCGATTTTTTCCGCCAGTAGCAACAAATCATAAATCAAAGAGCAAGCATGTTAACCGGCGATGCCACGTGTTCAGTTCTCAATCATTCGCAGACCTTAACACGGCAAAAGTGTGACATTGTGCTGTGAGATTGGTCAAGTCGGCGACTTATTATCTGTGGTCGCCGAGTGTAAACGCGGATTTAACATATCCAGTAGCTTGACTGCATCTTCCTCCGCTTGAGCAGAGTCCTTGCCGACCACTTTCTAACTGCACACAACTCCTCATGATGTGCGCCAACTCAAACTCGTACAACTACCGCTTCCTCCTCCCAACCCTCATGTGTTTGTCAATGGCTCGACCTTCCCGATTAAAAAAAACCCGAAACACCCCGCCACGATTTTTCTTAAGTATAGTCTACAGAAGAACAGCTCCCGATCCCCTACCCAACCACTTCCGCGACTACACGAACCGCATTTTTTTTCAAAATCGGCTACAGCGTGTGTCAAACTTTGGCAAAATTTATATTTTTAATCCATATCCACGCGCAGGGATGATTAGTCTGCGAGTCTCCCCATCGTCAACGAGACAGGAGATTCTGAAACGCCGAGCAGTAGGCGACAGCATCCTGGATCACAAGATCCAGCATTTTTAATTGGCGACGCCACTTGTTCGTCCACCGATTAGTCCGCCGACCGTTGAACACGACGGTCACAAGTTGTGACAGTTCGCTGTCAAGGCTGCTCGTCGATTGTCGCCGAGTTGTTGACGGCCAAGAAAGGTCCCCGTCACATGACCCCCACCCCAGCGACGCAACCGACCCAACCTCTTCCCACTACACAAGACCACATTTCTTTTCACATCGGCTGCAGTCTTGTTCAAAGTACAGACAAGAATGCTCAATCGCCGAGCAGTAAGGCTATCTAGCATGTCACTTGTTCAGTTCTCAATCGTCGCAGACCTTAACACGACAGCATCAGTTGGCCTGTCCAATACTCCAAGTCGGCGACTGATCTTCTGTATCGCCATTTTTAGAGAGAGTCCGCCGATTCAACATATCCTGCAGTTGGCTTGCATTTTCTCTCCCGCTTGGAGCAGATTCATTACCGACCCACTTTCCAACTGCACACAACACTCATGATGCGCAACCCAACGGTCGTCCGGCTAACGCTTCCAAACCGCGCATGTGTTCAAGCCGGCCGACCTTTCCATATTCCAAACCCCCGCCAGAATTTTTTTAAGCTGCAAGAAACAAATGCCACGTCTCCGACCACATAAGAACGCAGAAGACTGTCCGGGACAGTCTCCAGACATGGCCAAACACACCTGAAAAAGAAAAATTACTCCGATTTTCGAAAAAATGGCCAATCGGCACTAGTCTTGACATCTGGAAGCGGTTTTCTAGAAAAATTAATTAATCGGTAAGACTTGCAGAAGCTGTTATAGGACCGTCCCAGACCTTGCCAAAACAACACATGAAAAAGAAAAAAAAAACCTGCTCACGTTTTTTTCGAAAAATGGTCTGAGGGCAGTCTGGAACTGGTTTTCTCTACTTTTCTAGCAAAAAAAAATCGGCTGTATATGACTGAGCCTTTAAAAAAGGTTTCAAAGCGTAACAGATGTGTCCCAACAATGTTAAGCGTCTTTTCATGCGCGTACCGGGGGGGGGGGGGTGTAGGATGCGAGGGTCTAAAAAAGAAGAAGGAGAAATGGGGCAATGAAATCTCGAATTTGAAAAAAAAAAGC
The DNA here is from genome assembly GCA_023653785.1 of Ophioderma brevispina. Lineage (NCBI taxonomy): Eukaryota > Metazoa > Echinodermata > Ophiuroidea > Amphilepidida > Ophiodermatidae > Ophioderma > Ophioderma brevispina. Next base: position 5,834 of record JAMKCH010018045.1, read on the forward strand.
CATATTTTTATGGGGCCTCGCCCCTGGACTCAAATGTGCCCCTGCCGTTGTGTTTTGGATCATCCTCAAGATTCTATATACCGTGGTGGCGGGATCCTAGCTACGCGGCATTTCTTTGGACAATTGTCTTACATTAAGAGGTTATTGGATCAACGGTGCACTGGCCGGTTCATCAATGATGGAAATTTTTTGTTGTCATATCTAAATAATAAATCCTTCAATGGTAGAACTTATATAAGTGTATTTAAAAAATATATGACGCAAGGAATCCAAAAAACAAGGCTTCAATTTGACAAATGCCATAATAATAAACAAAAAGGGCACCATAATATGCGTCACTTTTCTTTTTTCTCTTCGCTTGTTATTCGCTTTATTTTCCAATGGAACATTTTAATTTGATGATTTTTCATATGTTCAACAAAATTTTGAAGTTATCAAGTAATCTTAGAGTAGCAGGATAAAATATGGCCGCTGCTAAATGTTAGTTAATTGAAGGCCAAGTTGGAGTAAAACGCAAATTGCAAATCGAGATTATTTTCTAGAGCTGGTGATAGGCCTACGTGAGATCGAATAAGTCATGCCCTGCATTATGCCGTACGGTTTATGAACTCATTTTTTTTAAAATAAAAGGTCAGCTAAATATAAACTAATTGATTTGGCGAGACGCTTTATTAAAAGCTAAATCTCCTTAGCATATCTTCACATGATTTACTTGATTATGTACAGATACGATGCTATTACCTTACATAAATCAATGTCAATTACCGGATCTACAATATGCAATATGACCATGATTCATCACATATACAAATGTACTTGATTTACAGTAGCAATTTTAAGTATACGGGCGTATTGCTTGTCGGACTACACAATGATTTCCCCTACATATTTAAAATTATCCTTTTCTGTCATTTTTAAGCGACTGTAAAAGAAAACCGATAAATTTCTAAGCCCAAACTGACGAATGACAGCCGATACAACTTTATTCATCATCATCTGTGTTTTAAAATAATCGCGGGGAAACTTAGGGATTAAGGATACTACTTACGCCTTAGCTCCCTGGGCAATGGGCTTATGCATAACATCTATTAGCTAGCTCGAAATGAACAACCCTCTTATACACTGCACTGCAGTCCTGGACAGGATTGAAAATGTCCCAATGATTTATGGCCAGAGTGGTAGTTAAAGAGTACAGCAGGTCAAACTTGAAATCCTATTGGCGGATTTGTTGACCGTTTTGACATTTCCCCACCCCTATTATTGGTTGGAACAGTAACTTTGACATCACTCTTATGATAGACACAGGGCGAACCATGCACCAGGGTACTAAATGAGTGTGCTTAGTGGTGACATTACATCCTATCCAAGTTGGGTGGCAATAGAGAGGAAGTTATGCTCACTTGCTGACTTTTCAACATTTCCTACACTCCCCTTGATAGACCCACGGAGCACCCCCGGGACATTGAATGACACGGATAATAGTGTCATTCGATAACCTACATGATAACTAAGATTGGTAAGAAAAGTCATAGACAAGAAGGCATTTTTAACATTTGCCCACGCATATTGCAGGTCAGAGGGCAGTCCAGGGCAATTAATGAATGGCATGGGTAGTTGTGGCTTGTGATGACTTAATATTCAAGTTAGGTTGGAATAGCTATTATAGAAATCGTCATGCGAGTGCAACAAGGTTGTAAGTGCAACAGCTGTCATTTGTCAGAAATTTCTATCAATCATACTATCATGCCAAGTCTTTGGTCAGTGGCTCTTAGGGAGGGGGCAAACCCTAATATTCCATTGCAAACTGACATCTCATGCTATAAAAACGTGCCCTATCTGGGTAGCTTCTATGGACCATAAGTAACATTCCTAGGGTGGACACGTTTTTTTCAATCAGCTCATCGGGGGGTGTTACGAACGGAGGGGGTCCAATTACTATGGGGTGTCAAATTTTTAAACTGCTGCTCCAAATCCTAAGGTATATATGCTCAAATTCCTAGGTAACCAGGATAAAAAGTCAATTGATCACATGCGTGTCGTGCTTCCCTGTTCCAGATATTTGGGAAAATATTCTAAAGGTCATTTGTTTATTCAGAAAAGGTCAACATTTGTCATACCAAGATTTCCTTGTAAAAAATAGCGAGGGAAAAAAAATATTTAATTATACTGATTCAAACTATGGCCTTTTATTTTGCATAGGGTTGGTTCCCTTTCAAAGGGAGGGGTGTCTCTGTCCCCATCCCCAAGATTCCTACAGGTAAATTTGAACCCCTTGGGCCAGTAAACAAGAAGAATGAAGCCAAAAATGCAAAAGCCATTTCTATTTGGAATCAGTACATTAAACATTTCTAAAAATATTTTACAAAGAAATCTGGGTATTAGACAAACATTGACCTGCTTCAATAAACAAATGACCCTTAGCTATTTCCCAAATATCTTGAAAGGAAGCACCACACGCATGTTGACCCAATTGACTTTTTTCTCCTGGTTACCTAAGGAATAATGTTGAGCTACAGTACATTAGATTTAAAGAGCAGTTTAAACATTTGACCCCCATATTAACTTTAACCCCTCCTCTTGTAGGCCCGTGCCGCATCAATTTATTTACTTGGCCCACCCTTGGGGTATTTGGTCCCTCTAAACTATTTGACATCAAAAATTTTTTAAGATTGCAATGAGTTGACCTTGCCTGCCCCCCTAGTTCTTGAAATTGTTCTCTTCCAGCGCGACACAGTCCTGACGAACCATTTCAAGATCCCTAAAGGATAGATAAATTGAGAGTTTCCTAATACATGGCAGCACACAGAAATATCACTGGGGCAGGCTAATGCAATACTATCTCTAATAAATAGTCCGCCTAGAGGAGCCTGCCTCGAGGTATGAATAACATGAGATTATAGTATCACGTGATAACTTGAGAGTCAATACCAAGTTGGTTGGGGAAATTTCCGTTATAAAAAAGAAGTCGTTGCAGTTTGTTGGCATTTTCTCGCCATATGGTTCGTTTCCTTTGAAATAGAAACAGAGGACGTTTTTAGTTTTTCCAAACAGACCAATCACTTTGTAATTAAATTTCACAAGGAAAACAAAAGATACTTGAATAGAACGCGTGCTCAAAATGAAGAACGTTTCAGTGCCTATAATGTACACATAAAATCATTTCCCTAAAATGTTTTAAATTTTGGATATGCAAGTTCATAATTCTCTAAAACTTCAATCGCCGATATCTCGAAATTGGACTTTTGGTCGATTGGCTTGTTTGGAAGATTCGTGACGATATGATCCAGGAGCATAAATGGTGGCCAAAATCCCTGCCAAAATCTCACATATGTGGCGCACAGGGTGCTTGTCGAGTATGGTTGACTGGATTAGGTAATTAGTCTTGCGGTAGAACCATGGACATTGCTTATGACCTTCCAAAAGAGTCTGCATAACATATTTTGATTGTTTCTGGGCAACATTGACCTGCTGAATCCAAATCTTGATGATGCAACTTTTGCATCCTTGAGCATTTTGAGAAATGGAGGGGGGAAATAACAGATGTCAAATTTGTAAACGTTTCATACGAGAAAGAAGCCGTCCCGAATGGGCTTCAAAAGAACCCACAAAGAAAAGCAAGCCAAAGAAGAACAACAAGAAACCAGTTAATACAACCAGGGGCATGGTGGTTCTCCCATATAAAGAGGGTCTGTCTCAGCAAGTTAGACGCATTTTCTACAAACACGGCATTAGTACATCTTTCAAGCCTCACCAAACGCTGAGAAATATTCTCGTTCATCCCAAAGATAAGCGGGATATCACACAGATAACTGATTGCGTATATGAAATACCATGCTTAAATTGTGACAAATCCTATATCGGTGAGACTTCAAGATTATTTGGTACGAGACTCAAAGAACATAAAACTGAAGCAGAAAATGCTTCTAACAAATCTTTCACCCGGGCACGCAAGAAAGCCTCATTATCAGGTGAACCAAATAAATCTGCCATCACAGACCATGTAGAAGAAAGTAACCATGTAATAGGTTGGAATGAAACCAAAATTAAGGACAGAGAACAGTTTAAGAACAGGAGATTAGTGAAGGAAGCCACCTGGATTAGGAAGGGGGGAGGGGCGAAACTCTCAACAGAGATGAAGGAAATTACTTTCTACCCCATATTTATGACCAAGTCCTAATCTCAACAGCGCCACCTACGTCAAACTCCAACAGGAAGCAGATGACAAGTAGCGGGAAGTAGTCAGTCAATTTGAGAAGGTACTAAGTTTTAGCACGAAACTGTCATTGCAGGTATGTGGAACATAAAAATATTGGATTTGTTGGATGAAACTATTGTTTTGATTAAATATTGGACAATCCTGATGAACTTATTCACGGAGACGTTGATCTGGTTCTAAGGATTAAAAAAGGGTATATAGTTTGCTAGGACAGTAAGCTTAAATGGTTCAAGGTCACCCTGGGGTAAAACAAATTATAATGCACAGATTTCTCTCAAAATATAATTAATAGTCCGGATTACAGACCATGTGACCTTGTTATATTATTGGACGGATTGCGCAGCAAAATCCGGCTTATGAAATGGCAATGTCTGGATGGATGTGTGTGTACGTATGTGTGTCTGGATACAAAAAAGGTAAACATTTTGTCATAACTTTTTTTCCAGATGAGCTAGAGTAGTCAAACTTAGGTATATTGTAGGAGGGGACAAGCCCCTACTAACCATGTAATGCATTCCCCCAGGGACCTCCCCTGGGTCTGACAGGGGGGGGGAAATGTCAAAAAAGGTCAACATTTCACAAAAAAGGTAAACATTTTGCCATAACTTTTTTTCCAGATGAGCTAGAGTAGTCAAACTTAGGTATATTGTAGGAGGGGACAAGCCCCTACTAACCATATAACTCATTCCCCAGGGACCTCCCTTGGGTCTGACAGGGGGGCGGGGAAATGTCAAAAAAGGTAAACATTTTGCCATAACTTTTTTTCCAGATGAGCTAGAGTAGTCAAACTTAGGTATATTGTAGGAGGGGACAAGCCCCTACTAACCATGTAATGCATTCCCCCAGGGACCTCCCTTGGGTCTGACAGGGGGGCGGGGAAATGTCAAAAAAGGTCAACATTTCACAAAAAAGTAAACATTTTGCCATAACGTTTTTTCCAGACGAGCTAGAGTAGTCAAACTTAGGTATATTGTAGGAGGGGACAAGCCCCTACTAACCATGTAATTCATTCCCCAGGGACCTCCCTTGGGTCTGACAGGGGGTGGGGAAATGTCAAAAAAGGTCAACATTTCACAAAAAAGTAAACATTTTGCCATAACTTTTTTTCCAGATGAGCTAGAGTAGTCAAACTTAGGTATATTGTAGGAGGGGACAGACCCCTACTAACCATGTAATTCATTCCCCAGGGACCTCCCCTGTGTCTGACAGGGGGTGGGGAAATGTCAAAAAAGGTCAACATTTTGCCATAACTTTTTTTTTTCAGATGAGCTAGAGTAGCCAAACTTAGATATATTGTAGGAGGGGACAAGCCCCTACTAACCATGTAATCCATTCCCCAGGGTCTCCCCTGGGTCTAACAGGGACGGTGGGGGGAAATGTCAAAAAAGGTCAACATTTCACAAAAAAGGTAAACATTTTGCCATAACTTTTTTTTTTCAGATGAGCTAGAGTAGTCAAACTTAGGTATATTGTAGGAGGGGACAAGCCCCTACTAACCATGTAATCATTTCCCCAGGACCTCCCCTGGTTCTGACAGGGGGTGGGGAAATGTCAAAAAAGGTCAACATTTCCCAAAAAAGTCAAATCTTTTCTAGATGAGTTTGAGTAGCCAATTGCAATATAATTTTAGTCTATAGATGATGTGACCTATGACGTCACTTGTTGACATTCAGGACGCCCTCTGTTGTTTTCTGGCAGGCAAAATATTACAGTAGTTTCTGTGACAGACCACATAAAATCTGGTTATAAATTACTTGCAGGATCTTTCCTGATCTAAATTGGTCACAAAATGCAGCTGGTAGCATTAGCTTATTATGCTTGATAAGAAAGTTAGTATTATTTAATTCGAAACAAAAGTTACAGCAAAAAACAGAATTTCCCCATGCAAAGTATAGGTGCTTTTGCCTGCCAGTTTCTCTCTTACACCAACAGGGGGCGCCATAAACATAAACAAATGTCACATCATCTATAGACTGAAAGTGTTTAGACCTATGCCTTTGATAAGCTCCTGGGCGACCGCCTAACTGCCCGATATGGAGTTTTGTTGAGGTTTGGGTCCAACAGTCCACTTAGCTTCAAGTGCCTTCCATGCAGACAGACTGGCTTATGGACTTTTTGGGTCTCCACCTTCTTGCGTCAAGTATAGACTATACATACACAATGTACACCCATATTAGGCCTAAAAAAATGTTTTGAATGGCGTAACCCGACCGACCCTATTTTTACCGCCGACCCTAAATATTTTTATTTTTTTATGGTCATGAAAACGTTGAAATGCAAAAACAGGAATTTAATGACGTCATACTTCGGTACTCTAAAGGATTGCAGGACATTCAAAATGACAAATAAAAAGATGTGTTACAGAAAAAGTGTGCCACTTGTTTTTGTATGTGTGTCATATATTTATGTTCTGGTATGTGAAACATAAAAAAAAAAAAAAATCCGACCTACCTACCCTATTTTTTTTTCTATGTTACGCCAATCAAACAATTTTTAAAGGCCTTATTCAACGCCCCAGAGCTGCACATACCCTAGAGAGAAAAAGCAATCCGTCCATACCGCCATTGGCGGTTTTCAGATTTTATAAATAATGTTTTTCAACGGTTTCTAGACCAGTTTTCCCTGCTGAATCCGAATCCGATGGATGCCAGATGAAAAACCTGAAGCATTTTCGAAGAAACCCAAAAATCCAAAATGGCCACCAAAACACTAAAACTCATCTGTTAATTGCTCAAACGCACAACCCCGACATCAAATTTGGTTGAGAGAGTAAGATTGATGATACCATGCCTACATATTCTCACTTCCCAAGCAGTTACACCGTGTTTAGAAAGAACAGATTCAAACGGAGGTGGTATGTTTATAGCTACTAGAGATGTTTTTGTTGATGTCCCTGATCTGGATGTAAATTGCGAAATTATATGGACCAATCTACACTTTGCAAATTCCAAACCTCTTTTCTTGGCAAATTATTATGGTCCTCAGATAGATAAACGTAAATCTGCAGCAATTGACGAACTTTCATCATCAGTTTCTAAGCTGCTGAGTAAATACAACAGGAAGTTACCTAACATCATCATAGGAGGTGATTACAATCTTCCAGACATAGACTGACCCTCATCCTCCTGGGCGACAACAAAGAGCAGGACAGCATCAGTCTACAAGAAGTTTCTAAGTTTCCTGTATGAAAATTATTTTGCTCAACTGGAGGAGAAAGTGCCAAGACCTATATCCAACAGCATTTTAGATCTTGTTGTTACTAGCTGCCCTCAACTTATCAGTAGTGTTGATGTTTCTCCGTGAATTTCAGACCATCATGTTGTCTTGTTTAACACTGATTTGAAGCCTAAAATTCAACCGAAAGATAATATAATTTCAAGAAGGCAAATCTAAATGTATTGAAGGAGGTAGTACAGTCCTTCTCTGGCAGATTTTTGAACAGCAACCCCATCAATAACACCGTGAATACAAACTGGAAAGCCATCAAAGATACCTTGCAAAATTTGATGAACTTGCATATTCCATCTAGAGTGAGTAGGTCAAGTAGAAACCTTCCTTGGGTAGCTGTAGAAATAAAGAGACAGATGAGAAAGCGTGACAAACTCTACACAAAAGCTAGAAAGTCAAATTCATCCTCAGATTGGAGACGTTTCAGAGAGTATAGGAATAAGGTTACTAAAGTGATTAGACAAGCTCATGTGAACTACGTGAATAATGTAGTCGGAGGAAGCCTCACTGATAAGCCCAAGACCTTTTGGTCCTATGTTAAATTGATGAGAGCATAGAATATGAGTATTCCAGTGGCGTAGCTAGTGGAAGTGGCGCCCGGGGCAAGATGTTAACTTGGCGGCCCCCCACCCGCCCCCGCCCCAATGGCTCGCTTTAGGGGCCCTATTGTGGTTCAGAAGCAAAGCCCTTACGGGGGTCCAGGGGCGGAGCCCCCGGAAGCTGTTGGGTTTTATCATGTTTGAATGTTTTCAGAGAGCTCTCAGTTATCTCTTTATCATGAAGCAATGATCTTTTCTTGCCCTGGTGGGGTCCAGAAGCTCTCGGGTGTTAGCATGTTTGAGTGTCATCAGAGAGCTCTCAGTTATCTCTTTATCATGAAGCAAGTGAACTATACTGTCCCTGGCGGGGTCCAGGGGACGGAGCCCCCGGAAGCTCTCTATTTTTAGCATGTTTGAGTGCATTTGGAGAGCTCTCATTATCATGAAGCAAATTATTTATACTTGCCCCTGACGGGGTGCAGGGGGTGAAACTCCGGGAAGCTCTCGAGTTTTAGCATGTTTGAGTACATTTGGAGAGCTCTCATTATCTCATCATCATGAAGCAAATTAACTATACTTGCCCTTGATGGGGGTCCAGGGGCGAAGCCCCCGGAAGCTCTCGAGTTTTAGCAAGTTAAAGTACCTTCAAAGGGCTCTCAGTTATGAACTCTAGGTCTATTATACTGCCTGTGACAGTGTCAATTTTATTTTTCTGAGGTGGCGCCCGGGGCACGTACCCCCCTTGCCCCCCCCCAGCTACGCCACTGGAGTATTCCACCAATGCGTACAAACAGTAAAATGTGTATCACTGATAAATATAAGGCTCATGCATTAAATGAGCAGTTTCAGACTGTTTTTTCCAACAATCATCTTGACGGCGTAGCAAAGCAACTGCGGGAACTCGATCCTTCAAAAGCTAGTGGGCCTAATGAGCTGCCACCCAGGGGTCCGTTCCCGAAACTCAGTCGTAAAATCTACGTGCATACTATGTCATGCCTGAGTGGACCCATTTGTCCAAATCACTGTGTAACTGGCGTGAAAAGGTCTGTTATGTAGGACATACGCATGAGTTAGTATACACGTAGGGTTACGCACGAGTTTGGGGAACGGGCCCCAGATTGTTAAAGTGTGTTGCTGATGAGCTTGCATCGACACTTGGTTTTCTCTATCAACAGTCGGTGGACGTTGGTGATGTTCCTGATGACATTTCAAGCAACATTTCAATTTATTTCACCAGATAAAATATGAGATACATGAAAATAACAATACAATGGTGGGGAGACCAAACAAAGAGCAAAAGCTCGAAACATAAGGTCACCCAGTAAATGTTACAAAAATAAATACCTTTAAAAAAAAAAAAAAAAAAAAAAAAGACAAATTACAAACACAGGACGGAACAATAAAAGTGCAATACAAGACCAAACAAAACATATGCAGGGAAACACTAATGTTGGCAATGATGATGGCAATAAATGATAAATACTTAATTGAATAATGTAAATAGAGAGAAAAAAATGTTACCGGTAAAGTGATAAGAGATAAGTCTTATAATTTTTCTTGAAAATGTTAGCAGACTTTGCGTTTCTAAACTCAGGATTAATGTTATTCCAATGCAGAGGTCCTTGTCTTCTGATGTTATACTATTGGATTTCTGTACGACTTTCGACAAGGTTTCACATCGTCACTTGTCTGCCAAACTCCACTTCTATGGCATCAGGGGCTCTACACTTAATTGGATCAATGCCTTCCTTCATAACCGCAAACAATCGCCAGTACTCCTCATGGGTTGATGTTACCTCTGGAGTTCCCCAGGAATCTGCGCTGGGCCCGGCACTCTTTGTTCTTTACATTAATAACATTCAAGAGAATATCTCATCTAGAATACGCCTATTTGCTGATGACAGCATTGTATATCAAGAGATTCACACACCCGACGACCATAGGTGACCTGCTCCCACGAAACCCGGATAAAGTCGGAAAATTTTCATTTTAAGATAAGCGCAGATTTGAAATGCTGGGAAAACCAGCTTTAAAATGATGTATAACATGTAAGCATTGCTCTTTCTTTTGTCCATCACAAAATCAATATATGCCTTGAAATTCTTTTGTTTCTATTGATTTTGCAAAAGGTTTATTGATCTCTTTCTACCAAAGTACTAGGGCATGACTGTTGTAAGGGTTTTGGGGGATGCAGCAGGTCACAAAGGATCTTACAAGACCGATCTTCAGAAACTGTGGACTTTGGTCCACTGATTGGTTGATGGAATTCAATGTGAAAAAAGTGTGCAATCCCTCAGCATTACCAAGAAGAGAAATCCAAAGCTGTTTCCAGTACCAACATCTTTGGACAAGTGTGGCTATTGAGTCAACTCATCATGATATCTTGGTGGTACATTCTCATCTGATCTCTCTTGGAATACCCACTGCCAAAGGTCACCAAAAAAAAAATCTCGTACCATGTACGGAGGAAATTTAAGAAAAAAGAGCTTATGAGCCACGTTTACGAATATGATCTAAGGCATGGAACCCCCTCCTACTTACATCTAGAAGTGGATAGCATGAACGGTCAGTGGCGTAACCAAGAGGGGGTAGGCAGGGAGCAGCTTACCCCTTGAGGGGAATCTTACCCCCTGAAAATTATGATTTCGCACAGCGACAATTACAGGGAAGAAATCTAGGTCTATACTATATTAAACAAATTTAATATATGTTGTCCCTGAAAATGTATGTGCCCCATTTCCCACCCCCCCCCCCGAAAAAAAATGGTTACGCCACTGAGCAAGCTCAACGTGCTACTGCACGTTTCATCTATGCAGATTACCGTCTAACTACCCATGTGACTCCTCGCATCAGTAAGATGGATGGGAAACCCCCGTCAGCCGCCGCACTCCTATGGCAAGCCAGTAACGGCATAACGTATGCTGCAACGCGTTTTGCGAGAAGTATAAGACAAGTAGAATGGTTGCGACATTTTTCGGCAACGCGTTGCGACCATTTCGGCAACGCGTTGCGACATTCCGGAAAGCGTGCGGTGTGGGCCAATCAAAATCATGAATTTCCTTTGTGACGTTTTCAAAAAATTAGACCCACAAAGCGTTGCTAGAATACTTTGAAACGCGTTGCAAAACATTCACAACGCGTTGCGACCTTCACAACGCGTTGCAAGCTTCGCAAAAGACGTTGCTAAGGTTACCAAGCCATAAGGGACATAACGTATTGCCGCAACGCGTTGTGAGAAAGTCACAACGCGTTGCGACATTTCAGGCAACGCGTTGCGACAACATTTTCAGCAACCGCGTTTGCGACATTTCGAACGCGTTGCTGTGTCGGCCAATCAAAATCATGAATTTCTGTGACGTATTTCAAAAAATATAAATCTCACCACGCGTTGCGAGCTCAAAACGCGTTGCAAACCTTCACAACGCGTGGCGGCATACGTTATGACCCTTATTGCCTTCACACGCGTTGTGAAGTTTGCAACGCGTTGGAAGACTCGCAACGCGTTGTGATGGCTTGCAACGCGGTTGTGAACGCCATAAGGGTCATAACGTATTGCCCCCCAAACGCGTTGTGGATCTATATTTTGAAAACGTCACAGAAATTCTGATTTTGATGGCGAACGCCGCAACGCGTTGCCGAAATGTTCCGCAACCGAGTTGAACTTTCTCCACACCGCGTAGCGGCAATACGTTATTACCCCTATGGCTTGTGGGCCCTTCGGCAACGGTTGTAAAATTCACACCGCGTTGTGAATCTCGCAACGCGTTGTGAAGGCTTGCAAACGCAGTATTGTGAATTTCCACAACGCGTGCTAGATACTTTGAAACGCTGTGTGGGTTCTATTTTAATTACGTCACAGAAATTCATGATTTGATGGCCGACACCACCGCAACCGCGTTGCTGCAATGTCGCAACGCTTGCGAAAGTCGCACGGTTGCTACTTTCTCGGCAACGCGTTGCTGGCAATACCGTTATGGCCTTTGTTTCTTTTTTATGGCTTGGCCTAGACGCCAGCTCAATAGACTAACCACACCGGCGGCCAAAAGTATTGCAACAACATTTTTTTTTAATGTTTTTTTTTTTGATATTTAGGCAATATTTTTTGTTCCATTTATTCTTTTTATATGACAAAATCTAATACAAAAACAAAATAAATATTACATGGACAAAAAAGTATAAAGTACAAAAAAATACACACCGGAGCAAATTAAGATAAGTTAAGTTACTCTTAAGCATTGTAATTAACCACCGGCTATTTACATTAAATAATCTCATTAAAACAATGACCAATCTCTGTCAAATTGCAGATTATCATATTTTTATAGCTGATATTCTTTTCTAGTTCAAAAATTTTCTCAATATATATCTGCATTATGGAAGGGAAGGTTTCAGAGCTAAGAGTTTACATTTGTAAATATTCAATTTGCACCATATCATAAGGTGGTTATTGCTTTCTGTTTTGTCTGTAAGGAGCAATACCAAAAATGTATTGTTGTCTACTTGGTGCAATTTCTAAATTACATTTTCTCTAATCCATTAAAAAGTTCATTACTATTTTCGTACGTGTTGGCATTCAACAAAGAGACGAAGAAGGGTTTCCTCCTCGAGGTTACAAAAAGCCACAAATTGTTCATTTCTATATTTTTTTTTCAGGATAAGAATTCTGTAGCAAAGATTCGGTTATGTATTTGTATTGGAACCAGACCAGTTGTTGTTCTCTTACCATACCTTAAAAGGTAGGTCATTTTGTTGGAACTCATTGCGTCACAACATTGTTATGATCTAATACATGTTCCCATATTTGCTTTTTATGTTTTCTGTCAGTATCTTACCAGAAATTAATTTTTGTACAAATTTGTACACCTTTTTTCATTAATAAAATATCCAACCAGACAGGACGAAGAGTGGTAGTTGAAGTGATAACAATGTTCCAGAAAATTTGTTATTAGCTTTTTTTTTGTTTTAAGGATGACACAATTGATCTACAATTCCTCGTACAAAAGAAAATTGGTGTTAACATTATATGTCGATTTAAATCTTGGTAATTATAACAAGCGACTTCTGAATTAAAAATATCAGTAGAGAATTCTTATCAGCATTATCCCATCTTGAACATATATAGTTTTTCCTCCTATTTGAAAAGTTCAGTGTTCCAAAATGTTTGTTAAGAAAATCTTCCAAATATACGGCCCATTTGTTTCAAAAAATAACCACAAATATTCGACTTCTGTCCAAAAAGGATTTTGTTCTTAGACTGCAACCTATTAACATACAGTGCCCATATGAAGAAATCTTTATCAAAAAGTTGTGACATGAGCAAAAGGACACTCCATTGATCGTCTAACGATTTGTTACGAGCCTCCTCTTCCACGTTAGTTTAAGTGCATGGAAGAATTCTTTTATATCAACAATTTTGGCTCCTCAAAACAAACAAAATTTTTTCGCATTCACCAATTGGCGTTCTTTAATTTTGTCATTTCCTTTCCAAATAAATTTAAACAATCAGTTTGTAATTCTGAATGAAATCATTGGAGGGGGATGGAACCGGCAAAATCAAGTGATTAAAATTAGCCGAATTAATATTTAACCACAGTTATTTACCCGGACCGAACTATCTCTGCCCAGTGTTGCAAATTTTTGTAACATCGTATTCTATCTATAAAATTGTTTTTGGAATACTTTCAATTTGTAGGAAAGTCAATACCAAGACAGGAAAAATTGCCAGCCTTCTCCATCCAATTATTTTACGAGTTTTTATACGTTACGGGTATTATTTTGTACTCCCATCCAGATCACTTTGTTTACTTCGTTTATTTTAAATCAGAAATCCTATAGTACCAACTATAACTTGAAGTGCAGAGTTTAAAGAGTTTTATGATCCGATAGAATAAAGGTTGTATCATCAGCATATGGTGATATTGTGATGTCAGTATTTATGAAACCATTAACAAGGTCAAAATTTTTTGATTCGGACACAGTTGTCCACTTTTCCAGATGGTTTGGTCTTAATTCAATGCAATATTGGCCAAATAAGGATCCCAATTCTGTTCAGATTTCCATTTCCAAAAAATGTACAGTGATGTCAGGGGTTAACTTGTGGAGACCACAGAGAGAGCTATAGGGATATGCAAAAAAAAAAACCATAGTAAATAGTCACTCTGCATTTGAAGTCAAGCACAGGTACGTATAGCGACAAACACCACACACACACACACACACCAGAAGACCACACTATATTACTATTAATACCTTGATGAAAAAGTGTTTATTACCATTGTTTTCAATTTCAGGTCCAATCTTCTACGAAATCCATCCTTTTTTTGTTATGATAGTCTGGGCGGGATACATCCCAAAGTATTTCATTAATCTTTATAGAGGTCAGCCAATTTTGGGGCTGATTTGTTATACCAAGAATTAACAGTGAGCAACGGCATGCGCATGTAAATGTTTTTTTTTTTTTTAAAGAGACTGTCCCTTCTTTGGTATTGCAAAAATGTGGATGTGGCCACATGGTGTACCTGGGAAGTAATTATCCCACCTAGAAGTTGGACAAAAAATAGAACAAGTCCTAATTTCCTTTCGACTCCACAAAGTCTCTTGGGTCCATAATACCGGTTCGACAGTCAATATACCGGTCAAAAAATTGAATGGCTATAAATTTGAAATGAGTCGTCTTCGAAGCAACCATTCCAATGAAAATCGTTTACCGTGTAGAATGGTCCTGGACTTTTAATACCCTTATATTATAATTTTTATTAATAGGACGGACAATATTTGCGCACATAGTAAAAGATATATGGCGAAAGGGCACCACCTTGACGTCAGCCGCGCTTTGATTTGAAAATCTAGGGGTTAGGTGACCGTTTATTTGAATGGAAGAGCTTTGCTGTGAATATAATAATTTGATCATTTTTTTAATGATTCTCCAAAATTAAACCAAATCAAGTACTTAAAAATAAATTTCTGGGAAACCGAATCGAAAGACTTATCGAAGTCTAGAAGAACAATTAATCCTGGAATATTTTCAAATTTGTATATGGAGCGTATCATATATTAATCTGATTTTCTCCAATATATCTCCCTGACATAAAAAACCTTTTGATGTTCGCTAATTAGCAGAGGCAGGACTTCCTTCAGCCTTTCTGCTATAGTCGCTGACGCTTTTTATATGTATTATTCAATTCAAATAAGTTTTATTAGCATTCTTCATAGTTAATACATTACATAATGATAAAATCATACAGAAATATAAAAAGAGCCAACAGTTAGCAAAGAAATTGGTCTCCAGTTGGTTCAGAAATTGGGGGGCCCCACTAGGTTTATCACCCTTGGTACTTGTTTTTCGGTTAATTATTCAATGTTGGTGATAATGATAAATTGTTGTTTAATAACCAGAGGACCTTGATTAAAAAGCTGTGAAATGTCAATCCAGAAAAATTTAAAAAATTCTTACCATTAAAAACCGTCAGGGCCTGGAGATTTATTATTTTTCATTTTTTTTATAATTGTTTTAAACTTCTTTATAACGTAAATGGCCCTTCTAGAGTTTTAGATATGTTTCATCTAAAGGCACATCATGCCCTATTTAGTAAATTTTCGAATCGTTTATATCCAAATTTTCGTCTTTATTTTTATACATGATTTCATTAATAACGCTAGGTCTTTCATTATCTCCCCTTGATTTGTCAAGTCCATACCATTTTCCAAAGTAAGAAATTTCAAGGATTTGTTGACAGAGTTTTCTTTTCCAGGTTTAAGAAAAATTTGGTTGGCTTTTCTCCTGTGTTGCGACTTTGCTCTTATCAATAACCCTCCATGTTGTAGTTCTAATTTCAGTTAAGCGATTTTCTTACTTTGGAGATCATCTTCTACCTTCCATGGGATTGTATTTCATTTTATCTTCTAAACATCAAATTTAATATTCAAGGGTCTTTTGCCCGTTTGTTGGTTTCTCTGTTTTTGCTAACTGAGTATGAAGATTGTCAAATCCCTTATAGCCATCATTAATAACTCAAAAAACCTGATCATTATTTGACATGGTTTCGTTCTCGTTTTAGAATATATCTTATGTTTCTATGTTGTACGGGAAAACTGCATACGATTTCTTTAGCTCTTTAGCCTTCTCCTTTACCAAAAGTAAATATGTTGCGTCAGACAAGAGCTGGTTGTTCATTTTCCAATAGCTTTTGCCTCTTTTAACAGGGTTTAAATTAAGAGAGAGTGTAATGGCAGAATGGTCAGTCCGATAACCAGGGATTATGTCAGTATCGACAATAATACTAAGGAGTTCTTGAGATATCAGAAAAAAATCTAAACGTGCTTGTTTTAAAGGGTTAGTTCTTCTCCATGTGTATCTTTTTTCATTTGGGTGTTGATGGTGCCACGGGTCGACCAAATCTAACTCTTCTTTCATAGACAGAACAGCTTGTTTGGCTTTTGGATTATTTACGTGAATGTAATTATAATTGTCTTCATTCTGGTTCAAAGTTAAATTCCAATCACCACAGACTATAACGTGAGGGTTATTGAAATCATCAATGATGTTTCTAATTTTTCTATAAAAATCAGGTGAATCTTCATTTGGGCCATAAATTGAAATCAGTGTCATTTTATTATCATAAATCGTTAAGTCAAGGGCAACCCAATTACCGTTTGGGTCCGATTTTTCATTTGAAATCTTAAAATCTATATTTTTATTAAAGAGAATGGCGGTCCCCCTTGATTGAGAATTTTTGTGACTAAAGTAAAGTGGTCCTTTCCATTCTTCTTTAATAGTAGCTTCTAGATCTTTAACTGAATGTACATCTTGTAAACAATATATAGATAAACGTTTCTCTTTTAGATAATTGAAAACATCCATTCTTTTCTTACGGTCACCTAAACCTCTACAGTTCATTGAACAAATTTGTATGTGATTGTCATTCTTTCCCATATTTGCAAAGTCAAGTCATACCAAATCTTATATTGAGGGTATAAGACAAGGCGCCTTCTGTAAAGAAATACCTTAAACAAAAGCTGACTACAAGAGATAATTGTTTTGCTTAGTAAATTAAATTTGTGCCTATGACTTCTGATAACAATCTTACAATATTCACTTAAAAATAACATGCTCCAGGTTCTTATCACTACACTTATACAGACATATATACAAAAATACACAAAAATAAACCAAAAGAAAAAAAAATTAAATGCAAACATACTAAACAGAAGAAAATATATATATATATATAGTAATTCTTTATCATGGGAGCCCCGGAGGCCACACTAAAAACAACAAAAAGGAGAAAAAGTATTACCCTTTTTTGGACCGAACCCGATAACTTAAAGGTGCATTTTCATGATTTTCAGCACTTTCTGTTTTATTCATTGATCACTAAATATCCCTGAGAAAAAACCACTCTCAAAATCCGAGCTGATCCCGATCTTACGGTTTTTGTGTTATGAGCAATTCCCACGATCCCATAGGCTACTGTGCTGAAATTTCTATCCGTTTACGGACAGAAAATACAAAATTGCGGTTTTTTTTCACAGTCTCGACCGAATTTGCACATAAGATTGCGTGGGCATACGTGGATTAATAAGGCTAACGGTTC
>JAMKCH010018046.1:0-24363 GCA_023653785.1 Ophioderma brevispina
ATAGGGGGTTTTTTCCTCATAATCATTCACAGTATTCAAGGGAATTTTTCAATATTTTTCCCTCAATTTTTTTCCTCATGTCCTCCGTTTTCTTAAAATCCCATATTCCTAACAAATTCCCCCTATTCTAGTACGCCTAATGCAACATTTGCATGAGGTAGCAACTGTAACCGCGATCCACTCTTTGAGGAAATTTTTTGGTATTTTTTTATGTTTGTTATTTCTTCTCTTGTTCATTTTCTCTTCCTCGTTTTTCTCTACTTCATTTTTTCTCCTCTTTTCCTCTTTCCTCGTCTCTCTTCGTTTTTATTTTTTCCTCATTTTCATCTTGGCACATTTTTTCTTCCTTTTTGTATTTCCTCAATTCTTTGGCCATGTTCCTAAGCGGTGCCTTCATCCCTGCCTCCGCACTTTCTGGGACCCTGCAAAAACTAAACACCAAACATTGTGTATCTGCAACCTTACTTGCAATTCATGAATAATCATAATAAGCAAGTTTGAATAATATTAAAAGTCCATGTCCCCCTCTAATTTATTTATAATAAAAGATAATAGTCAAGTAATATGTCGGACTTAAGGACCAAGTTACACTTTAATTTGAAACGATTTGATTTCTTTCTTCGTAAACGTGGGAGCAATATACTTTCCCTAGAGGCATCCGTATTGGAAGAGTTACCTAGGATGCCTCACGTATTGATTTTTAAAAATTATGCACAATCACAACTTTACATGTGACTTTTGCAATTGGTTTCATAAACACTCAAAATGCTATAAGACACAAACAAACCTTTTTAGAAGGACTATCAGACGAAGTATTGTAAACAGTTTGTGGTTATATCATAATTGTTGCGCCGTACTTGGTGGTCATATTTTTGTGTGTCAATCTCCGTTGTTTGCATGCCATCCTTTTTTCTCTCCTCCCTCCTCCTCCTCTCGCTCTCTCTCCTCTCTCTCTCTCCTCAGTTCTTCCTAACGCTTTCCCATCTTCTCTGGCTCGATTTTGCTCATAATAAATCTTTACCTTCATTAAATTTTTTAAACCACGGCGAATAATGGATTTAACGGTCATTGGATGGTTGAGCATGCATGCTTCCCTGCCTGCTTAGTTCTTAATTGATAGTGCAGCATCATCGTCTTGGTTCTTTTTCCTAGTGTTTAAATAAATATATAACAGTAAATGATTTAGTTTTGTTTTTTACTCTGCTAGTGTGATTGGGTCGTGCTTAATGGAGGCCAAGGCAACGACTATCTGTGAGGGAGCCAGGAATTATGGGGCTTAAGATGATAGCGATTGTCGCGACATCTTTTCTTTTCTTAGAGCACAGATAGCGATATGTGTCTTCATGTCTTCTCTATAGGAAATTTGCAAAGCAATGCTCGGGGTACTATACTGCCCATAATGTAGGATTGTTATCCTTAGAGATGACAGTATGGAAAATATTCATTAGTAAAGCCCGCATACATGCCGCAAAGCATAGTACTGCTTTAGAAGTCTGCTACTCGCTACACGTATTCAACTGAACACTTAACCGCCAAGATTTGATTTGGTGCGTCCAGTCCCCGATCACGAGGCAAAAACCGAAACGTTGCCAGATTATTCATAAAGTGGTATCGAAAAAAAAACAATATATCGCAGTCAAGTACCGGATACGGTTAAAAACAACAAATTAAAATCCAAAATTAAAGTTAATGATCTGATTATATCAATTAATTACGGGTAGAGTTCGAAATTACCTACAAATATCGTGCCTATACTTATTATTGCCTCGGAATGGACCCGTTAAAATGTGAATTCATAGAAACGTGTTTTGAAAAAGGATATTAGGGAATTAAGAGGAGCACCATAGGGAGATTTTGTTGATGAAAGTGTAGCATGTTTATGGAGTCCGGGATTACAAATCACCAAAGTATTACTTTGGGGAAAGGTGGAGAAGGTTATTACAATTAAATCGCTAGTAAACTGATTAGATAAAGCCGATGAAAAGTTTGATGACCTCTGCAGGATTCTGACATCCTTGCCAGAAGGCTTGACAGCAAATCAAAATAAAAATCTCAGGGGAAAAAAAATCTACGACAAACAAAATTCAGGTCACTGATAAAAACATTCAACGAAGAAAGAAAGAAGCAAACGAAAACGGTCGATAACAAGAAAATATAGTTAAATCCAAACAAGCATCGAGAAAAAAACAAAAAAAACTTTTCAAAACAATACAAACAAAACCCAAACGTTCAAATGAATTACACAGGAAAAATATAAGCAAAGAATAGACACAATGAGAAAAAAAGGTTATTATTGAAGCCATTCTTATCGTAGGTATATTCTATATGTTTCGGCGCATCTCTTTCTTTGCTATTCCGTACATATTATGTAAGTTCCGTAATGTTTCACCTAAATTTATGTATTAATTAAACATTCTGGATATTATAGTTCAAAATGTTCGTTTTTAAAGTGGGAATGCATTCACGTGGATGGAATTAGCATGAAATGGATTTAAATGGACCAAACAAGCCTAGTCTTATGGCAGTGTTTTTTTTTAGATGGCTTCCCAAAGGATATTGGGAACACAACCCAAAAAAACCGCTCATGTGTTTTATAAACTTATAAGTTACCAGCATTGAAAGGGTTAATAGTTGTTTTGTGACTGTAGTTACACGATAAAGATATCTGAAAGATTTCTTGAAAATGTCGTGCCGCTTTAACAAATTCTCACAAAGGAAACACTAAACAGGTGAAAAAATTTGTATTTTAACCCAACAAAAACTAACAACTCAATCAAAACTAAATCAACCGACAAGGCAAATGAACAAAAAGGAAAGGGACAAGAAATGAAAAGAAATGACATGACAAGTCAAGAGAGACAGAAAGACAATAAGAAAAGAAAGAAATAAAGAGAGAAAGAGAAAAATTCAATTAATATTATTGTATACTGGTGTATAGCGTGTCCACTTGTTTATTGATTCCGTTGTGAGATTTTGTTCAAGGTCCTGACATGCTTAAAGAACTCTTTCAATTTCCTTTTCGTCCATTTCTCTTTAAAAATAATCACATAATGGAACATTTAAAGATAAAAATGTGTTCATGCCATCCTCGGCCGTATCAGGAATAAAGTCCCAAGATAGCCATCCTGCAAGACGCCATTCAGCGATCGGCGTCTTCGAGAGATGCAATTCGTATAGTTTGTACAAAAACCACACTCCCTCCTTGCCGTGCACGCGTTCCAGCCCTGAATGGCCAACCTGCAAGCTCTATTACTCTTGTCTTTATATCACCCAGACCCAACGGTTCGCCCCTTCTCTCTCTCTGAGGGAGAATGGAAAGGTGCGAGGAACGAGGGCAGAACGCTGGGAGCGGGTGGAAAAGGGACGAGAAAGGGAAAGCAGCGGAGGGAGAGAGAGAGAGACAGCGGAGAGAGTAGAGAAGAGAGTAGAGAGAGCAGAGAGAGCATAGACAGAGAGAGGAGAGAGAGAGAGAGAGAGAGATAGATAGAGAGGAGAGAGAGGCTGAGGAACTACTGAGTCTACGCTTTGGAAGAAGTGAAAGAATTGGTTAGTTTAAACGAGATGGCTTTAGAAGCAATTCTATCCTTGCCCGAGGAGAGAGAAGGAGAAGGATCTTTTTTTTTTTTTTCCCCTTTCCTCTTCTATCTCTCTCTCTCTCCTCTCTCTCGCTTCTCTATTTATATTTGTGTTTGTTGTATAATTATAATTTTGAAATATGTATGTATTTAAAGTGACTATTATTGTATGGTGTGTGTTGTTCGCGACAAAGGGTGTACATAATGCGGTAGATTGTGTGCGGTTAATAATGTTGGTGTGTCTAAATGTTGTATGTATTTGTATGTTGTGTGTGTGTATGTTATATATTGTCTTGTGTGTGTGTATGTAGGTTGTGTTGTATTGTGTGTGTGTTATGTATGTGGGTATGTATGTAGTATGTATGATGGGATGTGTGTAGGTACTGTATGTATGAGTATGATTGTATGTATGTATGTATGTATGTATGTATGTATGTATTGCATGCATGTAGGTATGTATGGATTTCTGTATGTATTTGTATGCCTTGTTTCAAGCTATGTGTTTTCGCATGTAGTTTTCAATTTTTTATTCGGTTTTTAAGTTCCGCTTTTTAAAATGAACGAATGCCTTTAAAGTACATTATTTTCAATTATTATAATTATTAAATTAATAATTGTTTTTAACATACCTATTTTATTTCTATTAAGCGGAGAATTGAAGTTGACTTTACGACTTTCATATTCTTGAAGGAATTCACGATATGAATTATTCATCAGAGATTTCTGCACAATCCCGCTAGGTACACAGGAATGTCAGTCTCCCAGAGAGAAAACGGAAACCACGTCTACCTCGTGGAAAGGAAAGATGTTGGAGGTTATACACTGAAGGGATCGTACATTTAAAAAAAAGAATTCATATTTGGCACGCAGGATTTTTGTGTATTTATGGCTCTACGCAAACTGGAGAAAGCTGATTCCAAAGTAAACAGTTAGAATAGAACTAACGATTTATACTATTATAAACGAGTACGTGTGTGTAGACTATGTATGGAAGCTTATGAACTTATCGTGTATATGCTTCAGCACTTATTTTTAATCTTTTCGAAGAGAGTTAATAAACGAGAGAGAGAGAGAGTGAAGACGGCGGACAGAGACAGACAAAAAAAACTAGGTACTAAAGACAAGACAGACAGAAAAAATAGATATATATAATATAGATAGAAAGAACAACCACTTATTTGTTATGCCACTGAATATCAAAACGTCAAGGCGATCCCTTTATTTAAAATGGAGGAAAAAAAGAACACTACATTTTCAATTCATGTGTTTGTTGTAATATGATAATAATCAGAAAAAGTATGTGTGAAGACAAAATGAAACATTATGTCTCTATCGGCCATAATACCCATTTCGTATCATCAGATCCAACGAAATTATAACGAAAGATTAGCTGTAGATTTCTACCGTGTGGTGTTTGTATGATTCTGTTGGTAATTATTTAGCTATTTACTTTATTTGCCGATGTGATTTGATTTGGTTTTGGCTTTTGCTTTTTTTTTTTTGTTTGTATTTATTTTGAATCTTTTCGGAGAGGTTATAAACAAAAACATTTGTTAAATGTTGTTATTGTTGGTTGTTATCGTAATTATTATTATGGTTCTTGTTGTGGTTGTTTTTGCTGTTGTTGTTGCCTGAACCTATTAATTGATCGGGTCATTTGATATGGCACTTCGCTTTTAAAATTGTTCCATTTAAAGTGCAATTGGCTGGAAATCTGCACCCCAAATTGAAAGACCCTCAATTTAACAATTTCTCACATAAAGACCCCACTTTTAATTCGTTATCAAAGTAATGACCCCCCCCTCCCCTTATGAAGTGTACTCAGTCTCAGATCGACCCCATTACCGCGATCAGGTCACTCGCCACGTTAAAATTCACTTAGTACAGACAACTCGATGATATAAACTGTGAAGTTTGTTACCGCAACACATCGGACGTATTGTGTGCTTTCTCTATACATGTTTCTGACAATCGTCTCTTAATACCATACCACCATACCAGCGGTCTGAGGACGAATGGCTCGCCCTCATCCGAGCGTTTTCATTGAAACACGAAAGTCCACATGCTGAAGGTTTCCAATTTTTTTTCACCATCGGGACGACTGATGGTGAGCCAGTAACATACTACTGCCACCCAATGTGGTACCTTATTGTCCTAATATTTTGACGAAATATGCAAAGACACAATAAAGAAGATTCCAACAGTATAATCTAGTAGTAACTGTTCTATTTTCAGCTTGTTTTATTGTCCATCCGACCTGAAGCTTTATAGTCCGAAAGGACACGATACTATCACATACACTAATACAAGACAGATGGCCTATTTGCAAGGGGGGTGGGGTGATGTTGATGAACGCCATTCACAACCGTCGCCGTGCTGGGCCTGACATTTTGAATATTGGCAAGGAGATAAATAATTATCAGTTTGGTGTGCTTGTATACACACATAATGTCAATTTCTTACAAACAATCCGACAAAATACAGCTGTTGTTGGAGTTGTGGGGCTAGGGGTGGTTAAAATTGTGTCCGAAACATGGCCACACAACGAATGAAATGACACTCATGTCTTGATTTAAAAAACCGCCTCAATGAATACATCTTTTCACCTAAGCGCGCATTGCATATGAGAAAAAAGATATCTGAGCACAATGATCCAGGTACACTATTATAAACCCTGGCCACCTCTAAACAAATACATAATCTTGAATCACATAACACTGATTAGTGTATATGCCAAACGGCACCACAATATGTGGAAGACGCGGAGGAGGCAGCCAGTGCTTTCTATTGTTGGTACTCTATGTTTCTTGTGGCGGCAAAACATGCGAGACGGTGAATTTCCTTAAAAGATTACGTCGCAGTTTGCCTCTCTATATATAGAACCTCTTTGCATATTTGAGTGTTTCGAAAAGTTGGCAAACCATAATCAAGTGGTCAGAAGAACAAGTGGAATTACTACCCATCCTTGAAGGATGCCATCTCGCAGAAATTAGGTGACTGAACTAGGTTTTATCTCCGTTCTTACTGATACAACTTCTAGATCATAGTAAAAGAGGGCTTCATGCAGAGTGGAATTCCAAAGGAGTCCTTGAACATCAAAGCAACCATTTCACGTCAACCCTGATGAGCGAGGTGTGCACCATGTCGTTATTGGGTGGGCAGGACCCCATTAACAGGACAATTACAGAGTCCTAGAAGGATCTTAAAAATGTGATTAATTAATTAAATCTGAAAATGACAAATCCGGGTTGATATTTCGTAAATGGAAAGGGATATCCTTTGATATGATGTAATCGCGGAGACCATACTTAGAAACTCATCAAAATCACACTATAGATGGTGGGATAGTTCGAGCATCTGGCGTTCCGTTTAAAAATAGGGTCGAGTTTGCACGGAAATTAAGTTTTGTCATTGTTCCATTTCAAGAAATTAGATGTCATCTAAGAATAGCATGTTGTTAGTGATGACAAAGCAGATCTTATCGATCAATCGATCATGGTTCTGATGGTGTGCAAACTGGTGGTAGCTCTGTGGTCCATCAGCATCAAAATGGTAACACGAGATTTATTCTTACTTATGTGAGGCAATTGTGATTGTGTATATGGTAAAGGTTCTTGGACCTACCATTAATATTGAGGTAAACTAATAGTCTATTTGCATTGCCGCAGGGTAGACGCCATCAATCAGAACACTTGTGGCTCTATCAGTAAAATTTGACTTCTGCCAAGCCACAGAGTTACCGAGTCAGGCTGATCTCGACAAAATCGGAAATCAAAAAGAATATTGTGATTCGCAGTATCAAATGCCGCGCCGAGATCGAGCAATACCCGGGAAGAACACTTTCTGGTTGTAGATGTACTTCATCATATCATCCTCCACTTTCAACAGTTCAACAATGTAGTGTCTTGTCAAGTTGCATATTGCGCCTCTTCACCAAGGTTAGCTATATGCATTTTGATATTTGTCACTGAGATATAATTCTTAAGTTCACTAGAGTTTCTGCTTCTTGGTAGAGGATTTATAAGTGCATGTTTCAGTGAGCTAGGTAACACGCCAATGAAGAGTAATGATATTATGAACAAAGAGATATAACAAACAACTTTTGCCGCACAACCTCGTATAAGATCTCTAACATCCTCTTTAGTAATTTGGTCATATTCAGATTACATTTGATCCATTATCATTTATACATATTGATGATATCGGTCACAGTGCATCATCGTTATTGTTCTCATAATTATGATGTTATCACCTGGTTATAGAAGCTTATACAAACTTGTTATGAAAGTAACTGGCCTTTGCATCTACGCTATATCATGTGCTTTATTCTATTAACGGAATATGCAGAGTAAATGTAGAGTAGGACAGAAATTACAATACAATGGCTAACATGGGGCATCTTGAAACAAACACGTGCTCTTAACATCAAAACGCACCGTCAGAATCAACTGAACAACTGGAAATCGCCTTTCTCGAGGATATCTCGTGAACCCTAAACAAAATGAATGAACTAGGATCACGAAATACACCTTTGAATACTAAAATCTTGAGCTGACTTGTGAGCACACTGTTAAAAATGTTCCTAATTTTACGAGACTTTACCTTTTAAATTACGGTAAACCCAAATTATTCAATAATCTTCACGCTTTATTACCTATACCTAACATAAATAAAATAAAATACACATTTTGATAAAAGGTAGTATTTATACGTTGACCGTTATTATATTTTCCGTAATATTACGTTCTTTTGTAACTTACTTGTTTTTAATGTGGACTATGAAAATCGTTTTACCAATAAAATGTGTTAAATAACGTTATAAGTAACGTCATTAAAAAAAATGCAAAATCTTATTTTCCCTATCATTTTTAAAAATAGTTTTAAAAACTTTATCATCGTTTTTGTATTATATTTAGTTTAATTTTTAAAAAAAGTGTACACCATATATATTATGATATTTAGATTTTAGAATCTTTCTGCTTCAGTAACGTCTGGAAGGTGTATGGAAAGGTTTAGACTTGTAGACGCTTAAGTAAGGCCCTGGTTCGAATCTATGTAAGGTATTTGTATTAAGTTTTATGCATGTGATTTTAAGTAATTGGTGACATTAGAATGTGTACATTACCATATAAAACAAAGTGTATAAACTAGTTTAAATCTTTATTTTTTCACGTTTTCCCTTTGTTTATTGCCTTTTTTCTCAAAATTGTTTGCCTGAAATATAACTTTTTTACAACCACGTGGTAACGTAAAATACACGTTGTATGATGTCATAGCTACAACGTGAAAATTTGGTCAGAGGATTGTAATAACGTTTTAATTGTTAATATTGTTTTTAAACAAGTAAAAAACCAACAATAACGTTGAAGCTGAGATTTTACGCCGTTATTTTACGTTCCCTGCAATGGTTTCGTATTTTAACGGCTCCAGTTATTTTACGTTCTGCACGTTCTGTGAGTCCCAGCTGCCAGTCAAATCCCTGTTTTTTACAGGTTTATTTTTAACAGTGCAGATGACACATTATAATATATACGTTTTATTTAAAGAGACATGAGGACATTTCCAGAAAAATAAATGCGCCCTCAATTTGTTTTCGAAACCGTTGTTATTTTAGTTTGTTTGTTGTTGTTGTTGTTTTGCTATTTAGAATGCTTATCAATGTATTAAATTTAATTTAAACCACACCTGAAGTGAATAAACACAAACGCCATCGTTGTGTATTAAATAGATGAATACGTAATATTTTCTGTCGTACACGAAAGAAAATCCAAGCATGGTTCTCTAAGGATCAATTAGGACACCATGAAAGTTCAAAAGTTTTTGGATTTCCTTTCTATTTCTTTGTCCAATAATTCTTCGAAACGTTCTCAGTTGGTATTGTAAAACCACCAAGTGCAAATTTAGAGAAAAGCGTATGCTCAGAAAATCTCTTCGATCTCTTCGAAGAAGTTACAGATCTGAACACTTCTTTATGTTCATTTTTGAAATGACGACAATATTGCAGAGCTTCGGGATGAAATGGCTTCTACTGCTTTTGCAAATTCTCCAAAAAAAATTCTACAGTGGAAACACAATGTATGGCTACCCAATGAGTTCCCAAATATCATAATCCTTAACCAAGTTGATTCCAACCCAGCTGACAAAAATCAAATCGAAGGTACCCCTGTCGATGTGAGTAGGGCCTTGTACAACTTGACTAAAACCACCGCCTCTCCTTAAATACACTGTTGCTCATACAGTTAGAATAAATATTTTTTACCACTTTTTATGGAATGATTCTTACAGTGCGAGTTATTTATGATATAAAGTTTGTATATCATACCAGACTGGAAGATCAGTCTATTACGAACATATCGCCTGAAGTAGTCCACAGTTAACCCTACGAACTGTGTCCTTAGCATGAAAGGAAAAGGGGTGTTTGAACAGGAGATTTAAGGATTTTGATACAGTTTTTACATCAGTCCATTTTTACATAAAACATAATTTTATTGGGGTGAATTCATGCCTTGAAATGGTCAATAGTACTGTTTTAAATGTCAATCAGTCCCTAACATCGAGTATGGCCCATACCTGCCGTGAATCAGTGCGTCAAGACGTCGCGGCATTCTGTCACAAGGTTATTTAAGATGTCAATGGGCAAAGCGTCCCACTCATCGTTCAGAGGCTGAGCTAAATCTTGTAGTGTTTGAGGAAGATTGTCTGTAATGAGGCTCGGCCTAAGTCATCCAGAATGCTCGATACGGTTCAAATCAGGGGGCAGCAGGCAATGGGTATCTGTCCCACCCCCTCTGCCTCAAGAAAGTGTCTCACTACAGCAGCCATGTGCGACCGTACATGTCATCTTGCACCGAAAATTGTTTACATAACCCTTCTTGCATGTGCAGAAAGTGGGTTTCAGAATACCCGGGTACCACGACCGGCGTTCATGTTCCTCTGGCACCACCATGATGTTTCCTCCATAATGAATACCGGGACCATAATATTCAATGAGCTGCCACCACCTTGAGTAGATTCCTGGATACAGTCATCTCGGAGGTTCTCACCACCTAATCGGCAGAAAACACTTTGTCTTCAATCTGATGGGCAAGGATGTAGCGGCTCTCGCCAATAAACACAACATGTTGCCAGTGTCTAAGCTGTAATCTTCTGTGCTACCTTCCCTAGCCCAGCGAAGTCGATCAACTCTGTGGTGAACTGCTGGGCGTGGACATTTGATCATTCGTCTTGCTCGGTAACCATGTTGAAGCAATCTCCGTTTTACAGTTTGGATGGAAACGTTGATTCCATACTGTCTTCCCCACAAACGACGAAGACGGCTTGTTGGCATTTTCCGGGCTCTACGGCACAGATTAAGCAGTCGGCGATCATCTCGTCTGGTAGTAAATCGTGGTCGTCCTGAAGATTTTTGTGGCCTCAAATGGCCCACCTCTCGATGATGTCTGAGGATTTTACAGACCATACTCTGCGATATCCCGATGAAATCCGCGACTCTGGATTGTTTGTACCCTTCCCGTCGGAGTGCAAGTACTCTTCGGCGTATTGACAATGCCGTTGGACGAGGTGTAGCCTAGGGAACCTCTGTGTCAGTTTTTGTTGTAAAGGTAACAACCAACTCTAAAAAAAAATGGTTCTTTGCACACCAGCTTGGAGCAGGGAAAAGGAAAATCAACAGACGTGAGACATTTTATAGCTCCTAACAAAAGGCATTCCATTTGTCAGAAATTCCCATCAAACATATTATTATGCCAAGTCTTTGGTCAGTGGTTCTTAAAATGATTACAATCACCTGAAGAATCATTTTAAGAGCCACTGACCCAAGGGAAGATAAATTAAGTCATCCTAATACATGGCAGCACACAGATGTATCACATGGCAGCTATTGCACTTACTACCTCTGACAGGACGATATGACCTATGTGCCAAAAGGCCCACAATAATTTTGAACTTATGTACAAGGTAAAAATCGTCTCATTTTCTTGAAATAGGTGGCAAATTGCTCAACTAGAAAATACGCGGTTTGGCATAGATATTGCAAATGCTTAGTTTGGTATCTATACTCAAGATGGCACGCAAAATCTTAGTGGGGCTTGGTACGCAATTCACGCTTTTGGCACAGATTTTAAGAGCACGTCGGCAGTTCTTTGTCTAGAATTACGATGCTGTAAAATACTTCTTTAAGAAATGTTTTAATCTATTGATTCGACAGGTGCAATAGTACCTCAGCCGCAGATACGTGTATATAGCAATGATGTCAAAATAACGGATTTAAACAGAATAAGTTATTAATCACATTTTTGCTTGTAAATAACATACTTTTAAACATTGAAATTATCTTCGAACATGCAAGTGAAAACGATTATATAGTGGCGACGCCAGTATTTTTTTCTCGGGGGCAACATCGAGGAAGTAAATTTCTGAGGACCGCAATCCATATCATAACACACCCTTGTAGCGCCAAATTCTGCAATTATGGTATTTTGATGGAGGAAAGTAGAGGAACATGCGCAATTCCAGGGGGTATTCCCTCATTCCCCCTGGTGCCGCCAATGAGTAGTATTTTTTTCATTTTTGTATACTGAATAAGTGTTCGGGTCACATGCGTTCTTTACCTCTGGATACTGCAGGGGTCTAGACGCGCAGGATTAATATTTGGTTATTTTTTTAAAAAAATGTCAAAATTATGCATTTTATGCCATTTTCGGATTCAAAATTCGGAATCAGCATATACAATACATTTACATGAGTCCAGACCAGTGGCGTATCTGGGGGGGGGGGGGGTGTGGGGCTTGCCAAAACATGCAAAATCAACCTATTTCGGCTAAATTAAAAAGACCGGGTCCCCTCAAAAAGCCAAGTCTGGGGCCAAGGAACCATTGGGTCCAGACACGAATAGGGATTCGGCAATGGTTTTGAGATGCTTTGCATCAAATCCTTTCTATTGAAAAAAAAAAAAAAAAAACACGCAAAGCGTTTTTAAAGGTTTTAGTGTCTTCTTTCAATGTTTATTTACCATTTCTTACATTACAAAATGCGAAATAAGTTTTGATATATGACCTATTTATCTATTTATCTATCTATTTATCTATTTCCTATTTAAAAACTCACCAAAGGTTAAGGGGGGGGTATAAGGTCTGAAATGATAACAAATTGTTCTATCCAGAAAATGAGATAATGCAGTGGCTAAATTGTGTAGACTGTTATCTACAAAAATGCTTTTAGTCGATCGCCAATCGACATTCGGTTCCCGAGATATGGCTGATCAAAGTCACGAGTGTACGCAGAAAGTGCCAAAAAATGCATAATCTCATATATTTTATCATGTTAAAAATTTCAAGGGGTAATATTTAAGATTATTTTAAAGACATTATTTATGACGATAAACACATTTATTTGGCTAAGTTGAAAGTAAAAAAATACTCATATTTATCCTTTTCAATATTTAAAAGGTAATAAATATCATGGGTAAGTGATTTTTATGTGTATTTGATGTTTTCTCACCTGTTATATTTAAAGAAAATTATTTTAAAAATTAAACAGGACAATGGATGCACCTTATTTCGATGATTCTTTCATTAATAATTATGATAAATTACAGTATAAAATGGAATTTTAAAAAATTAATTCCATATGTCCATATCAAAAGCGCCATCAATTTGTCTAAATGTTTCGAAGCCTATAAACTCGTTTGTTACAATACGCAAACATCCAAACGAGAACGAACGTAACTAGAAAAAGCTACATGCTCTGACACGAAATTTGGCACACATATTTAAGCAAAATACAGGGCTAGGGAACCTGAAGGCCGATTTTCAAACTGTGTTCAAATTCAAATTACGCATGAAATTATGCGATTGGATCAATTGCAGGTTGCCATGGCAAACGTATTAAAAATTCTGCTCTTCATGGTTTAACTAGTATACTCCCTGGAATATGTCCCCAGTTTCGCCCCCTCCCAGAGCATGTTTAGTTATATAGTTCCATTCGTTCTCGTGTTTAGCCAATCGAGGCCTTAGGGGTACCAGACAACCCGAGCAAAAAATTTCATGGATTTTGGATTTTTAAAACCTTGTGCATGGTACAATAGGATATATAACAGTATATCCCACATTAGAAAATTCAGAAAAATCCTTTCAAAAGTTTCTTCACTGCTTCAGACCCCATACCCCCCCTTAAAATCTATGTTTTATAAAATTCGTAACCGTAAGTACTAAACGCAGACAGAGGTTCGTGACGGACAAAAGAGCTAGATCGGGTCAAAGGTTTTGTAGATGTTTGTGCATACATATGTATCTTTTTTTAAGTGAACTGCGCTCCGTGCGCTAAAATGCCAAAAAATTTGCAAAAAGCTTCTAGTAATCGTTTCTCATCCTTTCGGTCATTTTAGGGAAAAAATGTGGAGGTAGCGCCCCAAAAATGTTAGGGTATATGCCGCCAAGTCCAAAGTCGAAGGGTAAGGGGGTGGGTGCTACCCAAGGATATTTTATGGGCATTTTGAACATATTATGCACCAGTATGGCTCTTAAAACTCTATGGTTATGTAACAAACTAGCCAATTTGCCATCATTTAGAGCTGAAAACCGCAGCGCAAAATCCGATAAAATCCTCGTTTGTAGACGCAAATGGGATTTTCGCATTTTTCTTGGAATGGAAAATGCCAATTGCTCGACTCGCGGATTTGATTGGACGCCATTGTGAAGCCCAGACTAGTTATGTGGTACTTATTTCGTAGTTATCAACCCATGGAAAAAGGAGGACCATAGCTATCCACTGGTATCAAAATCATAAGCATCGGATGCTTCATAAACAATTTTCGAGGGGGTGGTAACTAACCCCCCCCCCCCCCCCTGGTACCGTGTTACAAACAGCTTGTAAGAAGCCAGTTGGGTAACATGTGCCAAATCTAGTTGAGGGACTGTAGCGCACAGCTGATCTTATGATATGGCAAATCTGGATAACATTGTGAATTTTTGTACATAAAGTAATTTTGGCATTGATAATCAAAAAATTGATGGAAGCACTTGCCGAATTTTTCCTGGCCCCAGCTGGATCTCCCCCAGTTACACGGAGGGTCAAAGTTTTAAAATGTTTCCGATTGTGGTGAAAAGCCACACCATCGATGTTTTGTCTTGTTACAAGGATTCCAAAAAATGGTATAATTTGTAACAACCTATGACTTATAGTTTTGGAATTATGGGGTAAAAGCTGTAAAAATGGTTGAAATGAAAAAAAAAATCAATTTTAGTTGTTGCACGGGTCAAAAAGTAAAAAGTGCTCCAAAATTTTTGTAAAAACGTGGTTGAAATTGTTGGTTTAGCTCATAGAAGAAATATAGGAATAGTTTGGACTATCTTACGTGTTTGGTTATGACCCAAAATGGCGAATTAAGTCAACAGCTTGGCAGCTCTTGGATTCTATTGACCTAGCTGTGACCTATTTGGTGGATAACGTGAAAAACTAAGTTAACCGATAGGAAACTATTCCTTTTCAATCCTTTAAGCTGGGAACAAAGACCGCATTCAAAGTAACTTGACGGTGTCCAATGTACACACCGAAAATCGGACTTTTTCTACATTTTTACAGTTTTTACCCAAATAACTCCCGAAACTATAAGCCATAGATAGTGGAAACTAACCTTTGTAATCCTTTAACCAGACAAAACATCATGGTTGTGCTTTTCAACACATTCGAAAACCTTTTTAAATTTGACCCTGGATAAACCTTGAAACCCAAGGGTGGGGTTATTAAGGAAGGTGGCAAAATGCTTCCATCATTTATGGATTTAGTAGAGGGCGTATATTACACATGTCCTATTGCAACCTTGAAAAAAAATTCTAATAAAAACACTCTTTGTATATTATGGTAGGCCCATATATGAATAATTACCAAAAAAAAATTTGTCCCCCCGCCTTTTAGTTGCTGCGTTGGTCCGAATTCAAGTCAAAGGTCAACGACCTTTATACGGCCTATGAGGGGTTATAACTGCTCATCCATTGGCCTCCTAATCAAAAAGACGGTGTCTATACCCAGTTTTGGGGGTCAATGAACACAATAAACAGTCTTGAGGCGTCAAATGAGTCATCATTATCTTTTCGCATAGAAACACAAAAACATTGACCAAGGTATATGAAAACACCAAAATATTATTGGTAACAATCATTGTATATCGATTATAACTAATTAACCATTCTCTGGACAAAATTTTTTCATTTGGACCATATCAAAAGCCTCATTACCACTGTTGAAAATAAGCCAACTCCTGAAACTGCATCACAGGCAAGTGTTCCAATGGGCAAATGTACCAAAATGTTTTTTTCTCACAAAAATAAAAACAACCCCTTCAAACAACTTCTTGAGGATGTAAAATCCCAAAATTGGAGGGAGAGCCGTAATAGTAGAGGCTGAATTTGACACATGTCCTATTTAACCTTGAACAAATTCTAATAAAAGGACTTTTTTGTCTATTCTGGTGGCCTAATTGAATAATTTTTTGGAAAAATGTGTCCGGACTTCTGGCAGCTGCGTTGTCAGATATTCAGGTCAAAGGTCAATGACCTTTTTAAGGCATGTGATGGGTCATAAATGCTCAGCCAAATTGGCCTAGACGCAAAAAGGTGGTATCTCATCCATGTTTTTGGGGTCATAAAACAATAATACAATTTTTAGGCTTACACAATGCACCATCATTGCTTTTCAAGCATGGGAAAGCACGTTTAATAAAATCCGAATTTTTACATTTTTTCTCAACGTAATTAGCCAATTTCCGTTCATCTGGTACAAATTAAACAACAATATTTGGACCTTAATTACTTGACTTGACTTTCACTGCATAGGACGGGGGTCCCTTTGCTCTTCTCACGAGTAATTCTCCTCCATTCTGGCCTGCCCTTTGCAATAGATTCGGTATTTTGGAGTCCAAGCCTGTGCCTTGGGGATCTGGTCTTTCATCTTGCTGGTGGGCGCCCTGGCTTCCTACGCTTGTTGAAGTCATGCGTATAGGCTTGGTATAGTAATCTGTGTTCCGGCATCCGACGACATGTCCAAACCCTTCAGCCGTCCTCCTGGTGACTAGCATCCGTGCATGGTGCATTTGATGGTGCAGACGCTGTTCTAATTTTCATCATTTCTAATTTTGTTCCAGAAGGTTCCCTCCTAGGATGGACCGGAGAAATCTCATCTCAACTTTCCTAGCTTTTTGGCAGTCTGTCCTTGCGCATTAACCCCTGACCTGCTCCATATTGGCAAGGGGGAGTAATAAGATATTGTTGATTCGACTTGAGCGAATCTTGTATGTCCATGATTGCTCAATGGTGTTCTGAGTCTTAAACCGAATGCACATGCTGCCAGTCTTGTACGCCGCTTGATGTCCTCTTTAATACTGAAGGCCCCCTTACTTCCAGAAAGACAAAATCATTTACTTGTCAATAGTGTCTGGTAAGGGTGATGTTCTCTTGGGTCATCGCACCTGATCTTGCTTTAGATCTGGTTGATCTTCATTCCCCAATTTGGGCGCAGGCTTTTTTCCAGTTCTTCTGTGGATTAGCTGTAACTTTTCAAAGACCATTTCCAGCAGGGTGTAATCGGCATAACGAATGTTGTTGATATTCATCTCTCCCATTTGGATCCGGAGCCTAGGTTTTGAACTCCTTCTCATTACAAATTCTAAGAAGCGATTGAAAGAGGCATGGAGATAGAAGGCATCCCTGTCTCACACCAACTAAGATTCGAACCAGTCAGTGAGTTTTCCATTCACCACTACTAAGCATATGGTTTGCTCATACATATTTTCAATTAGGTGTACAAGCTTGCTGTCTACTCCAATTGATCAATAAGCATTTCCAGAGTGCATCTCTCCAAATGGTATCAAATGCTGCTTTAAAATCTACAAAGTTCCAGTGTAAAGGATGCGTCTTTCTTTGGCCATTCTCTAGCACTTGGCGAACTATAAATACAGCATCAGTAGTACCTCTTGAGCTTCTAAATCCACATTGGTCCTCTCAAGTACAGTTCTCTATGGTGTCCTGGATTCCGTTAAGGATCATTCTACAGAAACTTTCCCTGGGATGGGCAGTAAAGTAATTGCCTACAGTTGGCGGGATTAGTTTCTCACCTGTATGGTTACTGGGAGTTATCAGGCCCTTGCTCCAGTCTTCTGGAATTTCCCTTCTACCCAGGCATGTTGATTATTTTAACAGTAGCTGTATCATAGCTGGGCCACCTGCTTTCGGGGTTTCAGCAGAGATTTCCATCCACAGGCTTGTTATTTTTCAGTTTCTTAATGGCCACTTCTACTTCTTGTAGAGAAAGGCAGGCCTGTTGAGTTAGGAATTGCCAGGTTATGGGATGGGGTGAAGTACTTCTTCATTTCTTGGGAATTCAGTGTTGAGATGTTTACTGAAGTGTTCTTCCCAGCATTCAATACTTTATCTGGAGCCAGGTTGAGGGAGCATGTTTGTCTTTGGCAGCTGGCTGGCAGTTGAGATGAGTCTTTCACTCGCAAGTCTACGAACACACTTGAAGAGTTCATGGCTGTTGTTCCTAGCACGTGCATCTTCAACTCTTAACTTTCTTTTCGAGCAGCTTCTTCTTCCAGCTCTTTACTTGATATTTGACCTCCTTGTTCAGTTTGGAGTAGTTGGACTTATATGTGCAGTTGGGTTGTTCATCTTTGGAACCCTTGCTGTCCTTAGTTGATGACATGACCTCTTTCTTACTTTTCAGGGAGCCCCTTAATTTGCAGGGCCCTTTTCACACCCACTGTTTTCCTCTGTTATTTTCTTGGTGTTCCTTGAAGTTGGTCCATAGCCCTTCAACATCAGTGTCTCCTAATTGGAGGAGTGCCAAAAGGCAACCACATATTTTGCACAGAATTATGCTGCAATTGTGGGGTCGCTTGACCTTAATATATATAATATTAATGAAATAGCTACAATAATTATTGTCAAATCAGTGAATATTGTCTTGGAAAGATCCTCGAAAAATGATGAGTCCTGTGGATTTATAGAGTGGTATAGAGATAGATAGACCGTTTTGGAATAAATATTTTCACTTGGGTACTATAAAAAAACCCAATTACCAATGCTAAGAGCGAACGGCCCGAAATAGTCGGACATGGCACGCACAAATATCACAGAACAATTTTCAAGCGGCGCTGGAATTCGACCTTCCGCAAAATGTTTCTCTCGCCAAAAGAAAAAATAAATAAAAAAGACACAAACAAACCTTCCAACACCCGTTGTAGGTGGAGAATATACAAATGTGCGTGGGCGCATAGGTCGTGGAAGATAGGTATCATATACTCAAGTGTATTGCCCTCTCACTCCTGAGATGTTTGGTACTTTTATATATTAAACTGTAATAGTGTAGTTTCCTTCCACAACCTTACTTTACACAGAATACCACTGCATGCCTTACTCGTGGCGGAAGAAGGTCGCGGAAGCAGGCAAACCACAAACGAACCCCTGTCAACGTCCACTCATAGTCACCTAATGGATCCTGGGTCAAGATGCTATGTCGATCAGCCAAGAGGGATTGGACGGGAACAACCCATCTCCGCTTGACTAACACAGCATCAATAGACTTGTTGGAATGTGGAAGTAGAACTCCAACCACATTGCCCAAAATGTCTGGGATGAAGGCCTCTTTATAGAATTCCCAGGAGGAAGCATGAGCAGTTCGAACATCATATGCCCTAACCAAGAAGCCAGTCAACCAATCATGGTGTTTTTGTGTGCATTTCAGATGATTGAGGAAATCCAGCTGGCTCAATGTGTCCCTTGCTGCAGGCTTCGCTGAGCTGTCTGCAACCCCGGTCTGCAATTCACTAGGGTGGTGCACTCTGGGACGAACGCGTCGGGTGGAGGACCTCTTACCAGGTCCCCTCCCTTTGGAAGATGGATCTGTTCCTTTACAAGCAGATCTAGCGGCCTGGAAAACCACAGCTGCCGTGGCTATAATGGACTACCACCAGGACCAGGCATTCTCGAGACAGAGCCACTCGGGGGCTTTTGGGATCATGGCAACCCGTAGAAGCTATGATCAAGCATAGGCTATCAATCCTGACCGGTCCGCTGCGATGGCATCCCGTTTGACCGCCCGGGGATCCGGGTTCCAAGAGTAGGCCCCTAATGTGCCACAATCTGATGATTCTTGACTGAGGCGAACAGATCCATGTGTGGACGGTCTACCATCTAGAAGATCGCGCGGCAAGCTGCAAGGTAGCGCTGCCACTCAACCGACGGCCCTCTGACTTTAGGCTGTGTCTGGAATTAGGGGCCCTCCTGGAAGACTGTCCGCAAACCATTGTCCGCTCCCGAAACACGGGAGGCAATCAGCCCGATATCCCAATCTCGGCACCACCCGAATAGCCGAAGAATCTCCCTGCATAGGCTGGGACTGATCACACCCCCTTCCTTGTTTATATGTCACCACCTTCATAGTTTATATGTCACCAACTTCATATTGTCGCAGCGGACAACAATTACCTTCCCCCTCACCACGGGGAGCCAGTGCCGCAATGCCAGAAAGATGGCGAACAACTCGAGGACGTTTATGTGGTGACGAACAATGGAGGCTGGTACATGGTCAGCGGCCTGCCCCTGAAGAGATAGAAGGTGAGAACTTAAACGTATCCGTCGTCAGGGTGTTTAAACGCATCCATTGTCAGGGTGTTTGATAGGTCACAGGTAGGCTGAATGGGACTCCTTTCCTCATATGAGTGGCAAAGTCCACCATTGAAGGTCTGAGGTAACCTTCGTCTTCCTGGGGGAGGAAGGTGGGGTGTTTAGCACTGCCAACAACTTTCTTATCCGGCCAGCTAAAACACATAAATTTGAAACCTAATGTCTTTATCTAATCTTGGGACCATCATTTGCTTTGATTTTAGCGCAAATAATCTTTCATGCCACCTTACCTTTGGTAGTGGAAGACAAGACTCAGTTTTGGAGGAAGGGGATGGTTGTCACCTTACAATATTTTTCTTTTTCACTTCTATCAAAAATATATATGCTTTATGCACTTAATACCTCCTGTGTATGTTACAAAACTTGATTTTCCTTTCATAATCACCCCAAAACCTAGCAAAATCACACATTTCCTGTAGTTTTAACTCAAAATAGAAATTGGTATATATTCTTAGAAACAATCGGAGAAATCAAGTTTCCCATGATTATTACTTCATTAAAACATTACTATGACGTCAAATGGGGAGGTCTTATTGGAAAGTTTTTTGATATCATGGAAAGAGGAGGATTTATACAATTCCACCTGTACCAAAATCAAAAGGGTCATAGGCTTTGTAACTAAGAAGGAATCCAAGCAGGTCTTAACCAACACCTTTTAAATGGTTCAGGGGGACGAAGTTCAAAGTACAATTTCATGCAGATAGAGCATACTATTTTGAAAGCAAGGAAGGGTTCATTTGATCGTTTTTCCTATATGCAATGATTGTGTTTGTTGAACCCCAAACCGTGGTATAACACCTCAGGTGTGCTTTTAGAGCAAGGGTAAGGAGTTATGATTCATAATATGCCTTATAAAGGTCATGACCTTTGACACTTGAAATCTGACCAACGGCAGCTTGCCAGAAGACCGGACAATTTTCATATAATTCAATATAGCCCTACGAGACTTCAAAAGACCTTTATTAGAATTGTCAAGGTTGAATTGCATATGGTCTCTACTATGTAGCTTCATCCCATCGTGTCACCTATAGTAATTTTTCGAGGTACTGGCGTGAATGACGGGGATGTTGTGGCATTGGATGGAAAAATTAAAAATTTCCACGCTAAAAATCTATGAAAGCCTATAGTTCCACTAGCACAAAACAATCAATTATGGCTTACTGAAAATAATTCAGTCAACGTAAACGAATTATAGCTACATTAATCTCTCCAAAACTTGGACGAATCGTATTTGCTTTAATAGTATCATGAAATGTGAGTGAACGTTGCTGACTTTAAGGCTTGAGCGCCCGCCGTGGTTTTGGATACAAGGAACAAAAAAGCTTTGATTACTCCTTCTGTATACATGAAAGGCGAGATTAGAGATTATCTTAGTTTAGTCAGGAATAGCAGGCTTGGTGAATCGAGCCACAGATTCTGCCTCCTCTCCCAAGAATCGACGCTGTCCAAAACTTTTCCAGCGGTGACACGATGGGTTGAATCTACTATAATGTCAGTGGCCTAAAGTAAACTTGTGGCGCGCAAAAAAAAATCACAATTTTTTACGGGAGGAAGCGCACACTCTTTCACTACAGTCCCGTGCTAATCGATTCTCACTGAAAAACAAACTTTTATAGGCAACAAGATTAAAATCTCATTCGTAATTTGTAATCAAACTTACTAAAACAAAGACTTAGGTTTTGGTCTTTGTAGTTTGGTTTGCTCTCTTCCCTTCTAACAAAACTGAAGCAAACAAAATTCTATCGATTTTCTAAGAAGAGATTACAAAGTATATATGGTGTAATTTCCAATCACTCCATCCCGGCAAAACTACGTACGAGGTACAGCCAATTCGCCTCTGTCTTTAGCTTAATTCTTGAAATAGTTTCAGACTCTGGATGCACATTGCGAATTATTTCTTCAAGTTTCAAAAGTACCTACTCATACAGTTCGACAAGAGGATCATGTCTGTCTTTCCTTTTCAAATAAACGTAATCGCTGCTATCTATTCCTGGATGGGAAGAGATGTATTGGGAGGACTAAATAAATGAAATATGGGTTTATGAATGAAACTGTCCGAGAGAACGGTGACACGATGCGGTTATATGCTTGCCCTTGTCGTAAGGATAACACCAGTGGAGATTAATTCAGTTCGTTTTAATTCTGAACTCAAAAAACGAAACCAAGTTGGGGAAAAAAGGGCGCTTTTTTTAATTTTAAAATGAGCCAGGAGTAGTAGTAAATATTCCAACATAATGAGATAAGCGTACATACAATGCCTTTCTCTCAAGCGAAATGAATTTGGATATACATAATATCAGATTTTGGTTAAAAATAAACTAAATTTTTATTGCATTCTAGATCCGATTCTACTTACAGATCAGGAGTTTGGCGTTTAACCGCTGTGCACCGGTTCGGATCAATATAGTTAAAGCTGTCCATAAAACCAAAGCAAGGTATGCATGGTACTGGAGTTGATGACGATGATGCTACCTCAGCTGAATTTGGTATTATCCACCTAGCACCTGTCAATCAATATCTTTAGACATGTCTATCGAAAACAACAATAGCAATGGTATGTTTGGTATGTGAGTTGTTTAATGAATGTAACATACAACTGAGGTGTTAATCCACCTAGCACCTGTCAGTCAATATCAAATCTTTAAAACATGTCTATAGAAAACAAAACAATAGCAATGGTATGCCAGGTATGCGATGTTTGCTGACATATGACTGCTACATAAGTGATTGGTACTACCACTAGAACGTCAGCATTCAATATCTTAACATATCTATAGAAAACAACAAAAGCCAGTGGTATGCCTGGCATGTAAGTTGCTGACTATGACAGCTACATACAGCTGAGGTGTAATCCACCTTACCACCTGTCAGATCAATACCTATAAACATATCGATTGAAAACAAACCAATGGTCTGCCTGTGTATGTGAATGCTGGTATGACGCTACATACCAGCGAGGTATTAATCCACTAGCACCGGTCAGATCAATATCTTTTCTACACGTCTAAACAAACAATAGCAATTGGTATGCCTGGTGTGAGTTGTCTGACTATGACTTGCTACATACAGAGGAGTATTACTCCACTAGCACCTGTCAGATCAAATCTTTAAACACGTCTATAAAAACAATAGCAATGGTATGCATGTATGTGAGTGCTGGCATGACTTCTACATACAGATGAGGTATAATCCACCTAGCACCTGTCAGAGCTAATCTTAAACCTCTAGAAAACAACAAAACTAATGGATGCCTGGTCTGTGAGTTGTGACTATGACGCTACATAAAGCCTGAGGTATTAATCCACCTAGCACCTGTCAGAATCAATATCTTTAGACATGGCTGTAGAAAACAAATTCAATGGCTGCCTTGTGTTGTGAGTTGCTGGCCATGGACTGTAAATACGCTGAGGCGTGTGTCACATTCACTGTCCGATCAATATATTTTTTTAAACATGTTATAGAAACCAACAATAACAATGGTATGTCTGGTATGCGAGTTGCTGATCTATAATACTCATACAGCTTGAGGTTTAATCTGCCTCAGAGCACCTGTCAGATCAATATCTTAAAACAAGTTATATAGAAAAAAAAAAAAGCAAACGAGCATGCTGGTATGCGAGTTGTGACTATGATTGCTACATTACGTTGAGGTGTTAATCCACCTACAGCACCCTGTCCAGATCAAGATCATTAGACATGGGTTCAGAAAACAACAATAGCAGTGGTCTATGCCTGGTAGTGAGGTGCTGACTATGACTGTACATACAGCTGAGGGTGTATTAATCCACCTTGGCACTGTGAGATCATATCTTTAGACAGTCTGTAGAAAACCAAATTCAAGGGCATGCCTCGTATGTGAGTTGCTGGCCATGACTGCTACATACAGGTGAGGCGTTTTATCACATTCACCTGTGCCGATCAATTATATTAAAACATTGTTATAGAAAACAACAATGCAATGGTATTATGTCCTGGTATGCGAAGTTGCTGATATAACTACTACATAAAAGCTGAGGTTAATTGCTAGCACTGTCAGATCCCAATATCTTTAAAACAAGTCTATAGAAAACAAAAGAAACGGCATGCCTGGTATGCGAGTTGCTGACTAT